>APFE031531811.1:28568-74362 GCA_000404065.3 Pinus taeda
GAAGACTGATAGACATTGCAACTTTTGTAATCGAGATGGCCACTTAGAATCTAAATGCTTTAAGAAGATGGAAGCTTTGGAAGCAGCAATGAAGAAGCATAACATCCATTTGGAGTACTCTTCAAATTCATCTTCAGGAATGGCACTTTCTGCATGTGGTTGTCAAGCATCTCGGTCTGGCTATGCATTAAATGTCTCTTCTTCCTCTCATTCTCATGAATGGCTCATTGATTCTGGAGCTTCTTATCACATGGCCCAAAATAAAGCCATGTTTTCTTCTTTAAATGATTGTAACACCAAAAATATATATGTTGGTGATAATAGATCTCTTAGTGTTGTAGGGACTGAAACTGTTCATATAGACAATGGTCAATTTAATGATGTATTATGTGTTCCAACCTTATCCTGCAACCTTCTATCTGTATATCAGATAACTCGTTTAGGTGAAGGTAAAATCGTTGAATTTTCACCTCACGATGTTGTAATTAAGGACCTAAGAGATCCTAGACAAATTTTAGCTACTGGCATTGTTGATGATTCTACAAAGGTTGTATAAGTTTCACAACTTTGGGTCATCAAATCTTCCCTCAGTATTTGTTGCTCATAATGATGAAGTGAGCAAACTTTGGCATGAGCGACTTGGTCACTTAAACTATCGCTCCCTTCAGAATCTATGTAAAGAAAATATGGTGACAGGTCTTCCAATGGTATCTTGCAGAGATGGTGTTTGTTCCGGATGTGTACTCGGAAAACATCATCGAGACAATTTTGAAAAACGTGCCTGTTGGCACGCCTCAGCCCCTCTATAGCTTGTGCATAGTGATTTATGTGGTCCACTTTCAGTTGTTTCCTTCTCTGGCTACAAGTATTTCTTAACTTTCATTGATGATTTCTCCAGACGCACTTGGGTATACTTCTTAAAACTCAAGAGTGGAGTATTTAACAAATTCTTGGCCTTTAAGGCCTTTGTTGAAAAACAATATGGACATCAAATTCTTAAGCTAAGAACTGATAATGGTGGAGAATATGTTAAAAACACATTCATCAACTTTTGCACCGAAAATGGAATTCAAATGGAACACACTGTTCCATACACTCCACAACAAAATGGTGTAGCTGAAAGGAAAAATCGCACCTTAAAGGAAATGGCTAATTGTATGCTGCAATCTAAAGGACTCAGTCTTAGTTTTTGGGCCGAAGCAATTAATTGTGGAAATTATATAATAAATCACACTCCTACTAAGGTTCTAAAGAATATCACTCCAGAAGAAGCTTGGAGTTCCATTAAACCAGATGTAGGTCACTTTCGTGTTTTTGGAAGTGAAGCATGGGCCCATATTCCAGATGAAAAGCATAAAGCTTTAGAACCTAAGAGTGAGAAATGTATTTTTGTTGGATATTCTGAAGATGTCAAAGGTTATATACTTATTCCATTTAAGTCCAAAAATGTTATCATTAGAAGAGATGTAAATTTTGATGAAAATATATCGGCCTGCGAGCCTAGTTCGACGGATGTGCCACCTCTTCTATCTCTTCTACTTTTGAACATATTTCTTCTTCAGATGATGAAAGTGAGGATGAAAATCCTCCCCCACCTTCTTAGGATCCTCAACTTCCAAGATGGGTCCGTGCTACTCGGGATGCAGCAGGTGATCTTGCCGTTGATCCTACAGATCAGCGCCGTACACGTTCTCAGTTTGAAAGAGCCTCTTCTTTACTGGTTGAAGCTCAGTAAATTATGATCCTGACACTTTTGCAGAAGCTTCAGGCCATCCAGATTGGGACGCAGCTATGAATGAAGAATATCATTCATTGTTGGCAAATGATACATGGGATCTTGTTCCTCTACCAAAGGGACGCAAACTTGTTAGATGTAAATGGGTTTACAGAACCAAGTATGGACCAGATGGGAAAGTTGATAAACATAAAGCTCATCTTGTTGCTAAGGTTTTTTCACAGGTTGAAGGCATTGACTACACTGAAACCTTCTCCCCTGTTGCCAAAATGAACTCTATCCGCCTTGTTCTTTCCCTTGCTGCCTCTTTAAAATGGGAAGTCCATCAGATGGATGTTAAATCTGCCTTCTTGCATGGGGACTTGCATGAAGAAATCTATATGGAACAACCCATTGGCTTCATCCAAACAGACTCCAGCCTTGTATGTCGACTTAAGAAATTTCTTTATGGTCTCAAGCAAGCTCCTCGGGCTTGGTATGCCAAAATGGATAGCTTTCTTTTAGAATCTGGCTTTTCTAGGTGTTATTCTGACAATACTGTCTACACCAAGAAAGTGGGGAACTCTCTTATCATCCTTGTTCTTTATGTTGATGATCTTATTCTTACTGGTAGTGATCCCAACCTTATAAACCATGTGAAGTCCAGCCTTAAAAAAAAATTTGAAATGACAGACTTAGGACACTTACACTATTTTCTCGGTCTTCAAGTCTTGCAATCCAAGGAGGTATTTCCCTTTCCCAGTCCAAGTATGCTGTGATCTTCTTCGTCATTTTCACATGGAAGATTGTAAGCCAGCTCCTTCTCCCTTTCAGTCTGGAGTCAAACTTTCAGTCTCTTGTACTTTCCTTAAGTTGATGCTACCTTATACCGTCAACTTGTAGGAAAACTCTGTATTTCACCCATACTCGTCCTGGCCTTTCCTTTGCTGTTGGCCTTTTTGCTCGTTTTATGCAAACCCCTCGTGAAAGTCATTGGAAAGCAGCTAAAAGAATACTTCGTTATGTTCGAGGTACAGTTCAGTTTGGGATTCATTACAGTGCCGAAGCATCTCCTCTATTGGTTGGTTTCACTGATTCTGATTGGGTTGGTGACCCTGATGATCGGAAGTCTACTGCCAGTTATGTGTTCACTCTTGGTCAGGACCTTTTACATGGGCTTGTAAGAAACAGGGTGTCATTTCTCTTTCTTCTGCAGAAGTAGAGTATCGTGGTTCCGTGGAAGCTAGTAAGGAAGCCTTGTGGCTTCATCAGATCCTATCGGAGTTTGGCTTTTAGCAGCAGCATCCGACTACACTTTGGTGTGATAATCAAAGTTCCATTCAACTATGCAAAGATCCAGTTCAGCATCAGCGCAGCAAACACATTGAATTCACATGCACTTCATCAGAAAGCTCATTCATGACCATGTTCTTGAAGTGCAATATTGTTCCACAGATGATCAGGTTGCAGACATCTTCACAAAGGCTCTCACAGAGTCGAAGTTCACTAAACTTCGATATATGCTTGGAGTTCAGGAAGTTGTCACTGAGGGGGGATAGGCTCTAGTGCCTCCTTCCTTCTCCTATTGTGTCATATTTGTAAATCCTTCATTCCTATCCCAAGTTGTTCTTAAGGGGGGATGTTAGGATATTCCGACACATAGGAATAGTTAAGTTCAACTTGGTCTAAGTATAGAGTTAGGTAAAGTGTGTTTCTTTACCGTTGTACATTTTGTAACTTACAATCCGACGGTCACGATATGTAGTGATCCGACGGTTCATTCTCTCCTTGGTATTACCGACACTTGATCCGTGGCTTGACACCCGATTGGTCCATGAATTCTATTTAAAGCACATGGAGGGTCATTTGTAGATTAAACGTGCATGAGAGAAGCTTATGTAAATTTTCATTCTTTTATTAATAAATTGCCTGTAGTAGCCACGTTGGCGCAGGTCGTGGACTGTTTCCCTCTCTGAGGGTTTTAACCACGTCAAAAAACTGGTGTATTGATCTATGATCTGTTTGTGAGCGGTGTCCTTTTGGTGTTCTGTCTGAGGAACTTACCCTGTAAATTCCTACACTCTTCCATTGTTTAGGATGAGAATACCTTTTCCTCTAATTCTTCCTACTTCATCATTACCAAATGTGACATTTCCAATATTATTTTCACTCAAGTAAACAAACTTGCCTTTATCTCCTGTCATATGTCTAGATCAGCCATTGTCCGCATACCATTTATTGTTTTGATCTTAAGCATACAAAACTAGATCACACTTATCCGGTTTCTTTTCTTCTACTTTCTTTCCCCATTACATCCATTTATTCTATAATGTTATGAGATGTTAATCTATTCTCTTTAAGATAACATTCATAAGACTTGTGCCCAAAGTTGTGACAATAGAAACATTCAGTGATATCAAAGAGAGGAGAAAATGCATGTTTCTCTAGATTCATGTTCGTTTTAGTGTTTGTGAATCCATTGTTTCTCATCTTAAAATTTCCCAAATCAATTATTTCAACATAAGCTCTACAATTTATGGCTTTTATGTCTAAAGTTTTTACAAAAGTAACAATATCCATAAAATAAATATTTGTACCTGGTAGTGGATGCAATTTGAGAATCTAACCATCTTGACATTTGATAATCTTGTCTCCTGAAGAAGTGAGGTTTCTGATAGATCGTTGCTTTATTTTCCATTTAATTTTCCTTTTGTAATTTACCAATAATGTTCCTTTGCAGTTGTTCACTTGATGTTGAAGTGTTTCTCAAATTTTTGTTCTTAAATTGATGTGAGTTGTCATCCTCTCCCCTAGCAGATTTTACAAAGGTGATTGTCCTTTTATCCTCTGCCTTAGATTTAATGTATTCTCCTTCATATACTAATCTAGTGTTTATGAGTGGAGACCTCTAAGAATTAAATATCACATCCAATTTTTCAGATCCTTTTAGTTGCTAAATATTCATGTTTAATTCAATTTGAGCCTTCTCTAGCTTTTTCTTTAGACATACCACCTCTTCCTCCAATCTTTCACACTCCTGGTTTTTCTCTTTTATTTGCTTCATTAAAACGTCTTCCACCTTCTTTGCTTCTTAAAGTTCAACTTTCAACTTGATAATGTCTTCTGAATTTGATTCGTCCTTTACATATTTCAATAGGATCTCTTTCTACTCTCTATTCTTTAGTTTAAGTGTTTCTATTTCATCTAGGGCATTGATTAACTCCCCCTCAAGGTCTACCTCACCTTCCTCTTCTTCTCCATATTCTCAGCAATCCTTTTCAAGTTCTTCCAAGGCCATCAACATGAATTCATTGGTTCCATATTCACTAGAGGATTCATTAAAACTTTCAGATCCAAAGCTATCTTCTTAAGCATATAAATTTTTTCTTTTGAATTGTCTCTCTTTTTTCATTTTGTTAGACTTGTTCTTCTCTTTCCCTTTAGGCTGATTTTCCTCTCTTCCATAATTAAAACATTTAAATGGAAGTTTTCATTTATACTTACCCGTGCCTTTCTTCAACCTTCTAACAAATTTTGCTTCTTCTTCATTAGAACCTAAGCATGACAACTCCTTTTCTTCTATGGGCTTGTCTTCCTTGAAATCTGCCTCTCTACTGGTTGCCTTCCCTTTTGGAATTCTCATCTCATATGCTGTCCAAGAGACACATAGTTGATCTCTATTCAAAGTGTCAAAGTTTGTTGTTTTTTCTATAGCGGAAACCTTAGGATTGAATTTATAAGGTAATGCCCTCAAAATTTTCTGAACTATTACACTTTGTTTGATTGTTTCACCTAGCCCCAACATGCTATTTACAACTTCATCAACTCTTAAAAATAATTTAGCTATATCTTCACCTTCATTCATTCTTAACGTCTCAAAATGAGTTCTATACACTTGTAATTTGGCCATCTTCACCTTTTCATCTCCTTCATGAATATTTTCTAATTTAACCCAAATATCTTTAGCTATCTCACAATGCATTACTTTGATAAATTCAGACACACATAGAGCACTCAAAAGTGCACTGATTGATTTTGCATTAGCTATAAAATTCAGTTTGGCATCTTTGTCACTAGTTGTTTCCTTTGGTTCTTCATACCCCATCATCACAATAGACCAGACTTCTATTCTTAGAGGCATTAACTATGTCTTCATTCTTACTTTCCAGAAAGCATAGTTTGTACTAGTAAATAGAGGGGCCTTATTTGTTGAGCATCCTTCTTGACTAGACATTTTACTGACTTAGGACCTCCTTCTAGTTGCGAGACTACTATTGAAGGAACTTGCCTCTGATACCAATTGATATCTATGATTGGAAATTACTGAGAGGGGGGACGGGGGGTGAATCAATAATTTAAATTGTTTATTTTTGCTCAACTTAATATTCTTCTTATGCAGTTAATGATTTATGTTTGTGTTCAATAGTTATTGAATTCCTCTTGCGGGTTTCAAGGAGAGAGGTTTGTAGATTTGTTTATCAAGAATTCAAAACATTCACACAACAAGCAATAATAAACACATGAAGGCACTAGATATAAGCGGAAACCCCGAAGGGAGAAAACCGTGAATTTTAGGCTGAAAGTGATGTGAAAGAATTTTTCTACTCCTTATTACATCATATTTTTGTAGGATCCAACCTACAAGAGGCTCCTACCTTGAAGGAAGCTCCAACTCCCATAAGTTTTCTGCAGGCTACAACCTGTTCCTTTTTAAGCTACAACATAGAAGGGGACAAAAATATCTCAATCACAACATCATGTTACAAATGTTGGTTACCTCATTTACAGTTCTGCTATCAAGTCTATTGATGCAATGCCTCTCCTTTTCACTTTGCATCTCTTTCCTTGCTACTCATCCTCTTTCTCATGCAAATTGTTTTTCTTAAAAATGTTCTCTTTCCTTTCCACATTGTATGATTTATAGGCAAGACATATGGGTTGTTTGTATTCTTTATAGGAAATGAAATGAAGCATTTTCTCTTGAGCTTCCAAAACTGCTCATACACTTGTCCCTTCATTTTCAATTTGAAAAAAAATTGTGATATAAAGTAGAGCTGAAATAAAATAGCTCAACTAGTAATGATTACAAGAGACAAATCAGATTTGTATCATATATTTTTCTATAAATAAAAGCATATATTTTTCCAGCTTGTGTTTCAATATTTTGTGTTCAATTTAAAAATCTTCAACCTTCAGCTTGATAATCATAACCTTTGCACTTCACATCACTTTCAACCTTCTTTAGTTCAATCCATCTAACATTCAACATAAATTAGTCTTTAAGCAACATTCTTGCTCATCATATGCATACAACAACACAAGTCAACATTATGATTCAACATCCCAAGCTCAACATTCTGATTCACATAACTGCTCCTTTGCCATCAATTTCAACATAGACCTTTCCAATGGTGCAAGAATTGCATCAATGAGATTTTGTAGCGAAAGCTATGCCACTTAGAAGTATACTTTCTTGTTTTCACCACTGTAATTCAAGAGGATAATACATCAACCTCCATTATTCATGAAAAAGGGGCTAGCCACTTGATTACGATGTAGAAGACTCTATATTGTAACTCAAGTTAAGAGTTGAAGTAGTCAGACATAACCACTAGTAGGCTATTCAGTTATGCTATAATTAAGACATTAAGAGGAAAAGAGGTTTCATTATTTTGAGTACAATTGTTCCATAGTGGATCAGAAATAGCCAAGATGGATAGGATATGGAGCACATAGAGAGGATTTGTGCACTTTAGTATCCCATAGGCCATAACCCATACTTCTTTGTACTAATAGCCATATTTACATTCAGAGAAAAAGCGAAAAGTTACCTGACCTTCTAGTTAATTTTTTCTCTTGAAAGGGTTTCCAAAGTCATATCTTGTGTCAAATGTGTGTGTGAGATTTTATTACATCATTCTCTACTTTCTGCATAATTTCAATTCACATGCATATGCTAATAATAGTAATTTACAAATCTATAAATCTAAAGAGATATACAACTGTAATTAATGTATATTTTAAATTTTTAAGTATAATGTTATTAGATCTATTGTGGAAAACTATCCATTGGAATATCCACGAAATTTTATGGATCATATTGGTATCATAGTAGATTTCTTTGGGTACATTGTGGATATTTGCATGGGGTCTAGACCGGTTAGGCAAAAAGTTGTAAAACCCTAATCATGGTCAATGAAACTATGAATAACCTTTATGATCTTGCAGAGGAGAGTTTTTCATGGCTGGAATAACAAGTCACAGATCTAAACCATAATTTAAATCTCATTATGGTGGCTCTGAGAAATAACCTTGGGATATTTAGACAAGATGGGGGTTTTAATACAAAGGAAAATCAGAGGTGTTATTAGGAGATTGGGAAGAGACATAGAACTAGTCGAAGGAAGGACCCAAAAAATACTAACCCAGTTTGAATGTCATGAATCCATCATAGTCCCTGTTCAAAATGGAAGTGAAGGTCGATATCAAGCCATACCATAGTGAGATAAAGCCTATGAAACTAACTCATTGGTTGCAGTAACTGGAGGTGTATTTCAACATCCATCATATTGAGGATGAACAAAAAATTTCATTAGCGAAGCTCAAATTATAGGGCCATGCCCTAACTTGGTGGGATAACCACACAAAGACCCTAAGGTTGGAGAGAGAGCCTCCAGTTACTAAGTGGGAGGAATTGAAATACCTCATTAAGTCATAGTTTTACCCTATTAGGTATGTAGAGGACCAGTGGATTCTTTGGCACTACTTTAGGAAACATTTGGGGCAAAGAATGATGGAGATATCATTGAGTTTATAAAGAAGGCCATAATGTTGGGTATCTCCCTAAAGAACACAAATGTACTCCTCAAGTATTTTGGGGGTCTACACTTCCTTCTGCATGATAAAGTGATGTTTTGCAAGCCTAGATCAGAGGATGTGGCTTGTTTATAAGTACAATACCTAGAAAACATGGGCATGAAGAAAGAACAATCAAGTGGATCGAAACAAAAGAAGCAACATGACTCTTCTAAGGAGGGGAAGAATAATCATAATGGTGGAAAAGATAAAAATACTATAGCCATGGCACATCAGTGCAAAGGTCCCAACAACCATTACAAAATCAATGACCATACAAAGGAGAAGTGATGGAAGTTACATCTAGAGCACAACCCGAAATATAAAAAGAAAGAAAATAAGAAGAATAATCTCATGGCCACTACTTTGAGCAACCAAGTTGAAAGAATATTAGACATATATGAAGTTATTTTACAAACATCAACGTAGAAGGAAGTGAATCTTAGTAGCCTTCAACAATAAGAAGATAAATAAATTACCAAACTCTTCCATATAAAAATACAGGTCAAGAAGACAAAGATTGGTGCTCTTTTTGACTCAGGATCACATGAAAATTTCATTGCATTAGAGATGGTCATGAGGTTGGGTTCATAATTTTGTTATCATACAAGCCCATGTCCACTAGCATGGGTAAATAAGGATGCACGAAAAGGTAACAAAATAGTGCAAAATTAGATTTTCCATCAGTGGTGATTTCATTGATGAGTAGAACTGTATGTGGTTCCCCTTGATGTATGTGAATTCATGTATTAGAGTCACTACATGTACATGTGACATGAAATATTCATGTGGAGATCCAACCAATATCAAATCGTTAAGGATGGAAAATCATCCACCATCAACACACACAAAAACAAGTCAAAATTTTTGCTATGGTTGGTCATAGCCACTAGACAAATTTTAACCCTAGATTTTCAATTTTCATCTATGAATGAACCTCACTTATTTACCCTACTTTCATGTATGTTGTGGAGTTAGAATCATACTAGATGTCAGGTCCATAGCCATTGAATAGTATACTATCACACTTGCAGTTCAATTTCAGCTTTCAAAAATGCAATTGCTTTCTTGGAGGGTGTTCTTGTTGCTACAACACCCTCCAAATTTTTCCCACCTTCAAATTTTGGAGGCTTCTTATGATCATGGCATCAAGCCATTAAGGTGATGCTTGGTCATGTTCTCTAGTGTTCAACTCTTCCTTTAGGGATCTTGAGTCTTGATATACTTATTGTCACATGCCCACATCTTGATTTCTTCACAAGATAACACATGCGTTAATGATTGCGCAACCTCTAGAAACAATGATTGCACAATCCCTAGAAACAATGATTATGCAATCCTTGCTAATAGTGATTGTGTAGTTTCTAGTGACATTCACTATGCAATAATTTCTCATAGTCACTACGCAACATTTACTCATAATGATTGCACAATCCTTATTATCATTGATTGTACAATTCCTGCCCATAGTGATTGCGTAGTTCTCACTCTCAGGAATTGTATAGTTCCCAATGATAGTGTAAGGACATCCTCTGCAAATAATGATTGTGTAATATTTGTTGATAGTAAGGGTGTACTTATTCAAGTTAGTATTGTCACACCTCTTAGTGGTAGTCAATTCACTCTTAACTCCTAATGTCCCCACATGCACTAAGCACCCTCACAAATCCTAACCGTAACTGCATGTCTATTCTCCCTATATAAAGAGTCCAGTCTAGAGCTCATTTTCACATTCCTCTTTCAATTTTGAGCCCTATGCACTTTTGGGGTACAAGGATCATTCTCTCACTCGTGGTTGCAAATGCCCCATATTTTGGGTGATTTTTTCAACTATCTCTTTTGCTTTTGCAAGTGTCATTGTTGCTTTCTTTTTCCCTTTTAAGTGTCACTTTTTCTTGTTTTCATTCTTGCATGTGTTTCTTTCGCATAACCTAAGAGAATCTCAGGCACACCATTACGAGGAAAACATAACACACTCTTTTGCACTAATTTATCATATTTATTATTAGAACACGTGTTGGGCACATTATCATGGCATAGTGTACCTTTTTCACTATATACTTGATGGTTTTGGGTACTATGTATCTTCTAGCCATGTACATTGGTGTATATGTGTGTGTGATCATTTTCAAGACCTATTATATGCTCTCAATCTCTTCTCTAATTGATCTCACACTTAGTTAATTTTGGATTTCTTCTCTGTCCTCACCTCTTGCAAAACTCATGAGCACATTCAACTTCAATCCATGTGATGAGAACATCGTACATTCCTAAGCATTAGTGATGGGACCCTTACTTAGAGTTTCTCACTATGCCCATCTAAAGGATAACCTCCTTCATTGCGTAATCTTGGACCAACCCTGCCTTGGATTACACACTTCACATTCTCAGTGGACAATAGGGCCACTTCTAGACCCTTGTAGTGCTTAACTGTGCAACACCTAGAACCTTCTCCTCAAGCACTACACATTCTTAGTGAACAAGCCTATCATCTTTACCTCTAGGACTTGTGCAATGCACATAATCTTGGAATTTTGATTAGCTATGGAAATTGTACATTTTGGTATCATAGTAATATTTCAATCTTTTTTATAAAGAAAGTCTATATTATGAGCTGCAAAGGATTAATATCTTATGTTATAGCTGAGGATGACATAAATGACCTTATAGCCTATAGATGTAGAAAAAACATGTATGGAATAGGTGAAAAGATAGGGAAAAAGGTGTAAAAATGAGAAAAATTCGGGGCTCCAACATTCCTTCATGTTGAAGATGTTACATATCCTCATGCACAAATTTTCAAAATTGGAGTGATGCCCTGTTACTGAACTGCTTCTAATGCTTGGATCAACACATCCAAGTTTTTTGATTTCCCATTCCTTTGTACATTTAGTGACCATCGGGGCTTCCTCATTAAAATATTTCCTTGTAACCCTATAACTTTCTACCTAAGACCCTTGTTGTTTTCCATAAGCTTTTGGTTCTTTTTATACTAGTAACACATCCTTAGGAACATGGTCTCATTTTGAGCTTTCAAAACTTCATTTTCACTTTTAATGTGTCTATTCAACAACTCCAGTTCATACACTTCTTATTTTAGGCATCAACAATGTCTTGGTCTTTGTTAGAAGTACTAGGATCAGTCACAGGAACATCACTATGTGAAGGATCTTCATAAAACTTAATTTCTAGAGGAGAATTTACCCTTGCCTGCACCCTTTGCTCTAAAGTTTCCAAGTAATCATAGATCTATTGTTGAGCAAGATTGGTACCAGGGGTATTTCTTGTTGGACTTTGATATAATGGAGGTTTTGTTATTACTTAAATCTAAACATTGTTACTTTATCAAGATCAATGGTCTCTGGAGGTCCTTAACTCTTTTGCTCATCTAAACACTTAGAAATTATTTATGTTCTCCTTAGTTTTATTTCAAACGTTGCTACTTTTTCCATGGATTTTATTTTATTGCCCTGTTTTTGTGCTTTTTCCTTTATTATATCTAGTTGTTTTGCAAATTCACTAGAATTATTTCTTCTAAATTTCCTTTTTGATTTTGTTAGCTTCATTCATAAATTGACCGACGTGAACTTTGTCTTCTATCTCATTGTGTTGAGCCTTTTTTTTCTACTATTTCATCCAGTTTCAAACCCTCGGCTTCTTTCTCTGTACACTCAATTTAGGGTTCACGGAAACCTTATGTAAACTCTTTTTGGTTTTTTGTGGCTTCTCGCCTTCTGAAACTTATATGAAATGGTGTCTAATCAAAAATCTTGCCAATTATCACTAGTAGATTTCTAGTGTGCCTCAAAGAGATTTTTCACTAAGCTATGGTGATACAAAGACCTATCAATATTTCTATAATCTCTTTGTATATTAAAAGCCATATTCTTTAAGCTCCACATCAAATAACATGGGAGGTTTAATTCTTTCCCTTTAAAAAAATGCATTTGTAACCTTGCATGGTAAAAGAGTAGGGTTACAAACCTACCATTACAAGTGAGAAATTTCTAAAGTACTAATAAAAGGTCCCTCCATTTAAACTTAAGCACCCTGACTATAATTCCTTTCTTGAAATCCAAAGTATCCAAGCTTAGACTGCCTAATAAATTATTCCAGCGCTCGTCGTTAAGTCTCTGATTCTTAAACCAACTTTTGCCATACCTTGGGAGCTCTATCACCTTTGCTATGAAATATTTTGTCATTTTGAATGTAATATCCCCAATCTCGTCTTCCACACCATCAAACGCTCTGGAAAATTATCGGGTGACTTCGGATTCTTACCCATCATTTTTTTCAAAGAATTTGAGCCACCCTTCCTTTTGCAATTAGTCTTTAACTTGTGGGTAAGTGCTAAGGAAATTCATCCCATTTTACTGAAATCAAACAATAACACCTATTGTGGAAGAGAATTCATGCCCCCAAATTTCCTCTTTCAATAGAAATGGATGAAGATGGATGAAAAAACGAGCGGTGAAGTGGAATGAATTGATGGTGGCAAGTTATGAATGAAATAGAAGGGTGATGAGATTTGAATAAACTCTTTCTCTTCTACTAATTTTGCCCCATAAGTTAATCATATTCATTTTTGTAGGAACGATTGTATTTAGGATATTTTGAATGATTTGGATGCGATGGAAATAGTTTTGACGTGATGGAGTGAAATATGGTATAGGTGATATGATAGAATTATAAGTGCGGTCATAATCAAGATCATCATTCTGAGAAGTGTATCATAAACATTGTATAAGCACATAAATCCATCATTTCTTTAATGAAAATTTGATCCAATATCCTATGTGCATACCTTTTGATGTAGTCACTTTCCTTCTTTTATAGGTTCATGATGCCTTGTTATAAGTTCCAACTGGTCCAAAATACTTCGTTGATTTATTATTGGCTATAGAATGTAAAACTGGCTACGAAATGCTGTAAATTCTGCAGTTGCGTCTTCAACTTCATTATTTGCTTGAAAATTTGTTGCTGCTGTTGATGGCCATTTTTTTATGATGATGCTAATAATTGCTAAAATTTCCTCTCAAGAGAAAGAAAGTCTTCAATATATTTATTGGAGCTTGAAAATTTTTCAATGAAGAAAGGGGAACAAAAAGAGAATGGGAAAAAGAAAAGGGAATTTTTGAAAATAAAGCTTGCTAAGGATCCCCTTGTTTTTCAACCAGGATTTTCTACATTAAGAGTAAAAAAGAAGCGCCCAGTCACCGAGCTTGAAGTTTTTGAATTTGATTAATTTGGCATGCCACTTGGTTCTTTGTTTCTAGATTATGTTTTTTCTTTGTATGCCATCTTGTCGAATCTCATCTAGCTCATTCAATTATGCTAACCTTTGTTTCTAAGCCTTAGATAGATCAAGCACCAATTTTTTTGTTGTTATAAAGGTCTCCACTTGGATTTCAATTGGAAGCAAGACTTGCTTCCCATAGACAAGCTCATAGGGAGTATTTCTAGTATTGTTTCTCCATGTGATTTGGTATGACCATAGTGCCTCTGGAAGCCTTCTGCCCAGTCTCTTTTGTGAAAGCATACAATCTTGGTTAGTATTACTTCAAGTTTTGTTGGTAAATTCCACTTTCCCATTGCATTTTGGATGATATGGAGTGGATTTCTGGTGTTTGATTTTGTATTGCTCCATAATTTTTAGTATCAAATTATATGTGAATTGATCACCTTGATTTGTCACAATTTCCCTTGGGAGACTATAACAAGTGAAAATATCCTAAAAAATCAATGTAACTACAACATTTTCAATAGCAAAAGGAGGTCATTTAACTTCTACCCATTTTGAAACATAATATGTACAAAAAATACTCTACATCTTTTGTTTGGATGGAGGATTGATTGGACAACCAAAATCTAGAGCCCATTTTTCAAAATGCTCTATGAGTACCTGAGGTTCTAGAGGGTTTTCATCGGATTGAATGAGTCTTCCCATTCTCTGGCATCTATCACATATTTTGATATATTCTTTGGCATCTCTAAAAAGAGAAGGCCAATTGTTGAGGGACAAAGTCCCCTAGGGTTTTGGGTCAACACCCTAGCAGAGCAGGGGTTATCTACAGTAAAAAACAAGCATTCCACACATCGATGATACTTAAATAAGAAAAATACGTGAAGAGAGGTGCACCTGGGGGTCCTTCGTTTGGGTAGATCCAGCTAGGGTCCAAACCCTCTAGGAGTTCCTCTTGATCCTTGAACCTACGAAACAACCAATTCAAAGAAGCATAGAAATATATGGAAAAAGTATCATATAGAAATCAACTTCATAACTTATTGAAGGATGGTTAATTATACATTGAAACAATTATTCACATGTAAACCATAACAATAACATCATATGCATAAAGAAGATTGATTTCGGGAACAAGACAAATATTTCTTTATTGCGAATAACTAAAACAAAGCAAGGAATGATATCACCTGAATCTTCCTCTTGCTGGCTCCAAGCGGAACCGTCCTCCGGGTCCATCCAATCCCAATTCTTCAAAAGGCTCCTTCCATGACTCACACAAGGATATATCAACTAGTGAAATGACATCATAACTCAAGGAAACAAGGGTTTCCTATAGCGGGGAAAGTGCTGGAAGCACAGGAATCTTCAGACTTGATCAAGGATAACCTCAGCAGAGTAATTCTCTCTCTTCTCTCCTCCCTTAGGCCTTCCCATTGAAGTCTTTTTATACTTCTCCCAAAGTAGTTTTTTAGTTGGGAATTCGTTGGGAATAGTTGGGCCACGAGCACTAATAGGTAATCAACAGGTAAAACCAGTGATCTCCACCCGAAATCAAGGAGATTTAATTTTTTAAGTGTTTTAAGACATATACGCGGGTTGGGTATATACTGACCCACGTATACACATGTTTATCTTAGGGAAATGTCGCGTACAGGGAGTAAAACACTGTTTTTTAAGTATTTGGACAAAGTCTGGAAGGAGGGGTTGCCCTAGGCCATAAATTTAGCATCACAAATATCAAGAGTGAGATTTGGAGCTATAACAGATGCCCCATAATATATGAGGTCAGAAGGGGTACATGATGGCCGAAATGTATTAAGTACATGGAAAGGAAACCTGTCAAAAACTGAGAAGGAATTCACTAGATTTCAGCCTGCCAAGCCACAAAAGGAGATCAGAAAGAAACACTGTCTGAGGTGGGCATACCCATGCTCAAAGAAAGTAAGGCATGTACACATATCAAGTACAAGCGGATCCACTAAGTATACAAGTATAGAAGACTGGAAATACATAATGGATCATCTGATCACGATCGAACGAGTACATGTCTGAATATCACATATAAGAATGTCAATGATGCTGAAGGATGAAGCTGATCACTGATATCAAAGACTGATCCCAATAGTACCAAATGAACATGATGGAATAAGATGGTTCTACATTGAAACTTGGGTGCCAACATATAGAATGTCGTTATGAATGATTGCAACATATAAGGTGGAAGGGTATGAACTAGCAGCAACAGGAGCAACTGTCAAGTGAACCAATGAATGTTGATGCAACCCGAGGTCTTCACTGACCACCATGGTACATTTATACACAATGGGAATGAATGAGCTGAAGTCAACCATGTGAGAAATCGTTTGATTACTAGTCATTGATGTATACCGTTAACAAACGCGAGACTACTCACTGATAATGATAATGAGAGTCAAGGTACCCAGTACAATCTAACAAGTGTGAATAAATGATATGAAGTTGAACACCTAGAAGAATCTATCGATCAGGAGACAATGATGGTTTCCCACTGTCGATAGTGAAGTATCTGCCACTAATGAATGCAAACCCCAAGGTACTGCCAAATGGACTCTAGACCTTTGCCTCAGAGCAATGGGTCATGGTTGATGGGGAAAGATCTGCTAGAAGGAAGGGATTAAGGCATCCTTCATTAGTTTAGCGTGAGTGTAACCCACAAGCCAATAATGTGGAAGGAATCAGACGAAAAAGATGTAGTAACCTAACCGAAGCATGCTTCCTGCGTACACAAGATGTGGCTAGCGCACGACAGAAACCCTCTGAACCAACCAATAATGAAAGCTGACATAGAGGCAAGGTATCCACCAATAGGGAAACCAAGGTACTACACGAATCCCAATGTGTGATAATGTAAGCTGACGTTGAACACAAGGGAAACCATTCAGTCAAAGACCCATGATACAGATCGATGCTGAGCATAAGGTGACCTATCAATAATGAAAATAGGGCCAGGGTGCAGCTCTAGGTCTGTCGTCAGAGCAAGATGTCGTCGTCGATTAGGACAAGAGCCGCCAGCAAGAAGTCAATGGAGACCTTCTCAAACCAGCACGAGTAAAGGACCAATATAACTGATGTGATGATAGACAAGACACTGACAACCAGGGTTGGCTGACTGAGAAAATGAGTCAAGAGAGACTGTAGAGAGACCGACTCAGGCTTACTTCCCTTGAATAAAAGCACGACTCAAATGATGAATTTGTGGCAGCATATGATAACTTTGTATAAGCTCGTCAAGTAGGAGGCATGAACGAACTCTCCATATGATTGGAAGAGATAACCAATCAGAGGAGGACTGACTCAACAACAAGGTTAAGGCATACCTAAGCCAAACTAGATACCACCCAAATGGAGGAGACTTTGTTTGAGTGCTTTGTTCAAGGGCGACACGAATCTAGCTGCCAACAATAAATGAAAATGTTGTCCCGTTCCCGCTCTTTTTGGAATATATAAATTTTTTGTCTTTTTCTTTAAGCTGGAAAAAGAATAAAAGAATGCTATAATACAATGGAAGGAATGAGTGTCAGTGAAGTAGATGATCTAGTTCCTGGGATTGGAACAATCCTATGCTCAATGATGGGAGGCCAAAACTGGTCAAAGACACTCAAAGGTATGTTCCTTCCATGGGTCATAGTGTGTCAAGTTGCAGAAGTTAAGGCATTCCAAGTTTGATTTTGCAGAGGACATGGTCAAAAAGTGGCTTAAACACGAGTCCATGTGAAGTCGGCTCAAGGCCAAAAGGTGCAAATGGTCAAAATGCAATGTAGTAGTACAACTCAACACAAAGGAGCCTCTAGGGTATAAGTCTGGAACGAAGCGAAGAAGAAAAGAGCAATGAGTCTTCAACGCATAAGTCATGGCAGGACTACCGAGGACTCCTGAGCCTAGGGACAAAAAATCAGCATGAGTGCCAAGTGACAACAAAGTACTAACTAGGGCACCCATGATACGGTAGGCTCTACCACACAAGTCATGATACTTCTAAGCAATGAGAATTTTCTGCACCATAACTTGGTGGGGTTGATACTAAGGTCAAAATGGGAAAGGAAACTGATAAGTGCACAATGCAGGTGGAAAAACCTAACTTATATGCTAGTTTCGAGAACCAATACCTGTTAGAACGGACTAACCATAAAAATTCCAAAGGAGAAATCTTCCAAGTTTTGTATACATAAATAGGAACACTAGACAACAAGTTAATACATCCCACATATAAAATTCATATAAAATCTTGTGTATAGAATACAAAACTTGAAATTGTGCACCTTATATATACAATATGGTACAGGGAACCACGCAACCTTGCGGCCTACGTATAATAGTTCTTTTGGACAAGCCACTTGCAGGGATCATGCCAAGGACTCCTTTGGTAGTCAAAACTCATGGCTTCAAAGAGTTCCTCCTGTGAAGGCAAATCAAATTATGAGAAATCATGAGAACTACAAGGATCAAAAGAGGGAATTAAGGGATCCCATGTCCCTATAGGAAGAATCTCTTGGTCAACTACCGGGACCAAGTCCCAAGAAGGAGAATAATAGGTAAAAGGATCCTGCTTAGAAGCGATTGAACATTGAGGATTCAATGCCACATAATTCACCTGTGGCAGGGTAGAGTCTACTTGAACACTTGGAACAAACCAAGGGGTATTGTGCAGTAAATTCAAATTAGGGTGGTAATTATCAGATGCAAGCTAATCAATAGTGACAATATTCCCTTTATGAGGAAAGCACATCACTCGAAAGAGTAAAGACACCACAACATTCATAGCATAGACATAATCACGCCCAAGTAGCATATTAAAGTCTAAAGGGCTATCAACCACCATCATATCTATTAAAACAGTCTTCCCACCTAAAGTAATAGGCAATTGAGGAAGGACACCCATAGATTCACCAGACCTTTTATCATATGCTAACAACTGACTCTGAGTTGTCAACAACTTTGGGGAACCCAAAGCTTTCCAAGTCAAAGAGGATATAATACTTGTAGAGGATCCTTCATCCACCATAAATCTATAGACATTTGTGGAATTAACCCTGATCTTTATTTGGAAGGTGTAGCGGAAGGAAGACGAGGCTTAACAAGATTATCCCAATCAAAGGAAACACTCCTAGAACTTGGAGGGGGAACATTCGAAGAAACCGGGATGCCCCCTATACCAGAATACTCTGTACTAGAGATCAAACAGACTCTTTTGTTTGGCACTTCACCCCCCAAAAGAGGAGTGTAATTAGCCAGTGATTGCATTGGCTCTACCACATTATCAACCAATGGTTGATGGGATTGATGAGGAACCATATCAGATCCAGGAGTAGAAGAAATTTCAGACTCGGACCATATCCTTTGTAACTTTGGAATACTAGGGCATAATTGAGTAAGATGGTCTCCCTTACATATCTTACAAGGGAACTTAGGTTTAAAACTTCTATTTCCATGTTTCTTATCAACCTCCATTCTGCCAACATGACTAGCAATGGTTTGCGGAGAGTCCTGAACATGACTTGCAGAGGTTGGTGACTCTTTGTTAGAATGACTTGTAGTGACTAGACTTATGCTCCCAGCATAACTTGTAGCGACTGAAGGTTCATCTCCAACATGACTGGCAGAGGTTGATGATGAATTGCTAGTATGACTTGTAGTGACTAGACTTATGCCCCTACCATGACTAGTAGCAGCTGAAGGTTCATCTCCAACATGACTAGCAGAGGTTGATGATGAATTGCTAGTATGACTTGCAGTGACTAGACTTATGCCCCCAGCATGACTAGTAGCAGCTGAAGGCTCATCTTCAACATGACATGCAGAGGTCGGTGATGAATGTATAGAATTATTCTTCTTCTTCGTCTTCCTCTTTCTCCTCTTTTTAGATTTCTTATTACAAGGAGGAGAAAGAGGAATCCCATATTTCTCTTTGAAAGAAGATGAAAAATTAGCATCCATGTGATGCCCCTAAAATAAAGCATTCAACTGAGAAGCTTCAAGAGCATTCGGAATATTCGAAGTGGACCACAGCCAAACTGGTAGTCCAACAATCAATCCAGGAATATTCAAAATGGCATCAAGGGAGTACCAACATTTACAAAGAAAGGAAAAGCAAAAGGATCGCCTTTTGGGAGGGTACCTTGGTTGGTTTCCACAGGAATATGGGCCATGTCTAACTAATTCGTAGACCCTTCCCTTACGGGAACATACAAATGACTTTTCAAGGAAGATAGACACACAATCAAGACATTTGTCCTTGAGGAGGCAACTCTGCAACTTCCGAAAGAATGACCAAAAGCCTTTCAAGATTGGCAGATTGGTAAGTCAGTCACTCAGAATACAAAGTCCAAAATTGACTAGACAAAAATACCTGAAGCCAACTATATACAAGGAGCAAAGAACACTCAACTATAAATTCACTAAAGATACAACCAATCAAGTGACTTCCAAGTATTTTCGCTCCGGGTGATGAGGGCTAGACACCAAAATACAAGAAAGTGAAGTAGGGGCCTTTCAAAGATAGTTTGGGATAATGACAGCCCAGGCCTACCAGCGAAGGTATCAGAGGAAGTTACACTGACCTCCAAGCAACATCATGTGCTAGTGCAAGCCCCTGAGCTTCACAAGGGTGCCCTCTAGAAGTACTGCTGAGAGTGATACAATGTCGACCTCAGGTGCCATGAGATTCCCCTCCACAGCCACCGACGTAGATCCCTAGGATAAGCAACTAAGGTTACCAACTCATGTCAGAAGCCAGGCAGAACAGTATTGAGGTAAGATCCGACAAGTAGGAGAGGGGGTATCTCTCTTCCTTATCTTCAAAAACCCTCGTGTTTAACTCCCAGATCCAGAGCTTTCCTGGTCTCCCTAACGCTATTGGATTTTCACTTTCTATTCAGACTTCTATGTTTGACAGTTTAGAGTGACCTTGGAGAGTTTACTTTCCTCTCGCTTAATCCAAGGTCCTAAATATCCTAAAACTTGTTGGTGTACTTAAATCGACAATATGAAAAAGTTCTAGTATATTTTAATTAGTGCTTGATTTTAAAGACTGTTCTTTTAAAGTCAAGGGTATGGGAGTGAAACTGATGATGTGTGTATGACTCAACCAAAATCAAAGAAAAAGTAACTACATGAATGCAATCATTTTCCTTTCGATGAAAAGCAACTTCTACTTGGGTTCTAAGAAACACCTAGAAAGCAAAAAAAAAAATCATTTTCTTTTCTTTCAACATACTTCACACATGTAAAAGCCAGAATGCTTTAACAATGCAAAATTATCCTAATGCAAGGTGTAATGACGATGCAAGAAACTTAAGATTACTCTAAAGCAAAGAATGAAAGCAAATTGTTTATTGCTTCTAATTAGCCACCTTAGATGTTTAGATAGAATACAATTTCATAATGCAAATTTTCGTCCAAACACTAAAAGCAAATCTTAAGACAAACACAATGCACTGTCACTCACAAAAAGTAACCAAATCAAAACAAGGCAAAAGAAAGAAAAAACCAATTTTTTAAAGAAGTTTTCTTTTTCACAAAAGTAAAAAACACAACTTTTCAAAAGTGCTCCAAATGAAATTGAAGACTTTGAGACCAAAAAACAGGCAACAAAAACACTTTGCAAGTTATCAACTCAATATGGGCTAAAACTCAACAAAATAGGTGTTTCAAGATGCCCTGAATGACCAAAAAGCAACAAAAAGATCTTGGTGAAAATGACCAAAAGAACAAGAAAGAAAACTTTCAAAATCGTCAATCAACAACTTTCAAAAAGCGAGAAAAGCAAATGGCCACAAGATGTAGTTTTGACAGAAAGCAAGAAGATCACAAAAATAAAGTTTTTCACAAAGATTGGAACCAATCTTTCTGCTCTGGAAGACCAGAATAACCAAGATTCTCAGAAAGAAATCTCGTGTGCTCAAACACAAATGATGACACTTGCAAGAAAAAAAGCAAGACCAAAACTTTCCACAACAGGAGAGATTTCGAAACCGTGAACTTGCTACAAAACCAAAGACTCACAACAAAAATTGACTGCTAAGGAATACTCAAACTAGCAAACAAATCTTCTGAGACAGAAAGAATTGAAAAAATATTGGAAAATTAGGGTATACGTGACTATGTCAACACACAGTTGCATGTATACGCAATTCAGCCCAAAGAAACTTGTGTATACGTGGGTTCATATGGGGAAACTTGCGTACATACACTACTGTAACCTGACAAAACTGCGTATGTAACAATTCATAAGAAAAAAAAAAAAGAGGTCTGAAGAAACTGCTCAGACATAAAGTCTGAGTTCCTATAGGAACAAAAAAGTCAGTTACAACAAGAAAACCAATGGCTGAGCCTTGATTGGCACAAAATAACCCAAACTAGCAACAATAGGACTGTTGTCCCCAGTGGAGTCACCAATTCTGTTGAGGGAAAAAGTCCCCTAGGGTTTTGGGTCAACACCCTAGCAGAGCGGGGATTATCTACAATAAAAAACAAGCATTCCACACAGCCATGATACTTAAATAAGCAAACTATGCGAAGAGAGGTGCACCTAGGGGTCCTTTGTTCGGGTAGATCTAGCCAGGGTCCAAACCCTCTAGGAGTTCCTCTCAATCCTTGAACTTGCAAAACAACCAATTCAAAGAAGCATAGCAATATATGGACAAAGTATCATATAGAAATCAACTTCATAACTTATTGAAAGATGGTTAATTATACATTGAAACGATTATTCATATGTAAACCATAACAATAACATCATATGCATAAAGAAGATTGATTTCAGGAACAAGACAAATGTTTCTTTATTGCAGATAACTAAAACAAAGCAAGGAATGATATCACTTGAATCTTCCTCTTGCTGGCTCTAAGTAGAACCGTCATTTGGGTCTGTCTAATCCCAAGTCTTCAAAAGGCGCCTTCCATGACTCACACAAGGATATCTCAACTAGTGAAATGACATCATAACTCAAGGAAGCAAGGGTTTCCTGTAGTGGGGGAAGTTTTGGAAGCACAGGGATCTTCAGACTTGATCAGGGATAATATCAGCAGAGTAATTATCTCTCTTCTCTCCTCCCTTAGGCCTTCCCATTGAAGCTTTTTTATACTTCTCCCAAAGTAGTTTTTTAGTTGGGAGCAGCTGGGCCACGGGCACTAATAGGTAATCAACAAGTAAAACTTGTGATCTCCGCCTGAAATTAAGGATATTTATTTTTTTAAAGTGTTTTAAGACATATACGCGGGTTGGGTATACACTGACCCACGTACACACGCGTTTATCTCAGGGAAATGTCGCATACAAGGAGTAAAACACTGTTTTTTTAAGTATTTGGGCCAAGTCTGGAAAGAGGGGTTGCCCTAGGCCATAAATGCAACATCACAAATATCAAGAGTGAGATTTGGATCTATCACACCAATAATATCCCAGAAGAAGCACTTTGTATGCAATTCTCCTATCAACAAAGTGTTCTCCACAAGGTTCATTATAACAAGCTTTTAATATTTTTGGTACTTCATCCTCTCGAAGACATCTTTAGATAATCAAATCAGGTCCTTTTCAACACAATTCTCCCTCTATCCATGAGTTGAGTGCACTGAATTTGATGAATTTCTATTTTTCTCTTTGGTAGGGTCCAACCCTAACCCCCTTATTTATGTAATATGATCGAGTCATAGTTATAGTTAAGTAAAGAGTTAATAAAGCCCATATTAATAATTGTAAGTGGTTAACTCGCATTTAATGAAGGGACCATAGTTAGTTGCAAATGGGCCATGGTATTAGATAGATAAGAACCATGGTATTGCCCCATGGTATTGCATGGATGAATCCTATATAAAGGATAGAGATTCCCCTCGAGGAGCATCATGTCTTATTTTGTAATTGAGCTCATCTCTATTGGAGGTTGCCCCCTCGAAGAGGCAAGTGAACATTGCTTTCTAAATAATAAAATACTTGTTGTTATTTCTCATTGTTCTATGTTTTGGGTATATTTCTTCGCATATTTGGTATTTTGGTATTGTCTTGCAGGTTAAGAGCATAACACTCTCGCTGACAATTGTGAAGGAAATTTTCATGTAGCCAAATAGTTAACAATGTCTGCAAACCAAGGAGTTTTAGTAGACACTGCAAAAAGATATTCATCAAGAAAATTATCCTTTATGGGAGTATCAATGTTATCATTCTACATCCTCGAAAGGAAATCAACAACTATGTTTTCCTTTCATGGCCTATCCAGGATGGTAATATTGAATTCCTATAACAATAACAACCATATAGTGATTATGCTATTGGTAATTGGTTCATTCATTAATATCTAATAGTAGAATGATTTGTATGAATGAAAGTTTCATAACTAGTAATGTAATGTCAAAACTTAATAATGGCATGAACAACAAATAAAAACTCCTTTTCTGTAACTATATAATTTAATTTTACATGAGTCAGATATTTACTTGTATAATAAATAACATAAGAAGTCAAGTCTTTTTGTCCTAATAGAACTCCTAAAGTTGTGTTTGAAGCATCGTTTGAAATGTGAAATGGGAGAGACCAATTTTCCCCTCTTAAGATTGGTGCCTCAGTAATTTTTTCTTTCAATGATTCAAATGTATTTTTGCAGTCAAAATTCCAAACAAAATCACAATCTTTTGTAAGAATTTTAAAGAACAGAGAAGTTATTTTTGTGAAGTTTTCTATGAATCTTCTATAGTATCTCATAAAACCAAGAAAACTTCTAACACTCATTGACATGTTGGTACCAAAATCTTGGAAATGACTTCAACCATTGACGTGTCCATTTTGATCCGAACACCTATATTGTCCCAAAACAATTCCTTCGTTAAAAATCATAAAACATTTTTCAGTACTTAATGAAAGATTTTCTTTTACATCTAATGATAAATTTTTCTAATTTATCCATAGCTTCTTCAAAAGTGTTTCCATAGACATTAAAATCATCCATGTGAATTTCTACACAATCATGGATCAAGTAAGAAAAGGTACATAAAACTAGTCTCTGGAATGTTGCAAGTGCATTACATAAACTAAAAGGAAGTACCCTGTAAGCATACAACCCCATGGACATGTAAAATTTCTTTTGCTTTATCTTCTGGTGTCATTTCAGTTTGGCCATATCCACTGAAACCATCAAGAAATAAAAAATATTTCTTCCCTACTAAAGTATCTAATACTTGATCGATAAATGGTAGTGGAAAATGATCTTTTAAAGGAGCTTTGTTTAGTTCTCTATAGTCAATGCACACTCTCCACTTTTTGTTCTTCTTAGGAAAAATCATTAAAGGTGAAACCCATTGACTATCTGATATTGGATAAAAGAAATTTACATTAAGTAATTTTTGTAATTCCTCCTTAACAATTTCCCTCGGAGTAGGATTCATTCTTCTATGAGGTTGTTTTACTAGCTTGGCATTTTCTTGAATGTAAATATGAGGCATACATGTATTTGGATCAATCCCCTTCATATCATTATATTCTCATGCATATGTTGAAGAGTGTTTTTGTAGCATCTTTACAAATTGTTTCGTTTGAAATCCTTCCAAGTTATTGTTAATGTTTAATGTTTTGCTTAAAAAGATTTCTACCAAAGAATTACCAAATTTTTCCATAGTATGTAAAGATAATTTGGATTGTCTTGATGAAAAATATTCAACGTTACATCGTTCTTAAAAACTATGATCTTGTTCACAATATGAAGAAGAACTATTGTTATTGATTAAATTTATTAATTGATCTTCTTCATCAATTTGTGAAATACTAAATACTGGTTGAATATTTTAAAAGTCTTCATCATCATCAACATCTATCCAAACTTCACCTTCCATTTCAATTATTGTTTTTACAAGTGGATATAATGTGAAATTGTTAGTGGAACTTCCATAAGAAATATACATATCCCCAGATCTACAACTTATAAATGCATCAATTTTAGCTAGCCAAGGTCTTCCGAGGATCAATGGATGCCTTCCTAAATTATTATTGGAGTCAAAATCATAAATTCAATAGGATATTTCCATGAATCTAGTATTCTTAGGAATATCACTATCCTTAATTCTTAATTGAGGATAGCTAGACCGTAGATTGACTTTTGAAAAGATAGAAGCTCCTTTCATTGGATCAAAGAGATTATTAATTCAAGGCATTGGATACCTATTCTTTATTGTTGCTCAATTTAAGTGTTTATGGATGTTTGGGTATTGGAATGTTGCATCAGTAGGCATTTTTCTATAACAGAGGATTACAATTTATATAAGAAAACTTTCTTAAAATTAGACAAATGATATGGTATTACCAAGATTTTATGGACCTTGATTGATAGTTATTAAGATTCGAGAAATTTCTTATTAGCTTCTAACACTTAATTGACTACAAGTTCAAATGAAGTCTACAAGCATAATTGGTTATCACCTTAAACTTAAAGATTAAGGAATATTAACTTCTTGCTTCATTGTCTAAATCTACTAAAGATTTAAGGACAACCTCAAAGAGGGAATAGGATATTGTTCCACACCTTTAATAATATAGTAGTAATAAAGCATAATCATAGGATATTGTTCCACACCTTCCTTAATAATATAATAGTAATAAAGCATAAATAATAAACATATTATATTTAGAGTGGACCAAGGGTAAGTCACACACATATAAAGAGAGAGGGATTGATAATTGGAGACTACTCTTCTTGAAAAGGCCATAACACTGAAAGTAATTTAAAAAAAATGTTATGGAGTCAAATATTAGGGAAAGTGGGACAATAATATCACTCAAAGTATTTTTGAGCCTAAGAGGCTCTTTTTTCACATGATGGGATGTGATGTCTAATGTGTAAGTTTGTCCTTTCTGCAGCTTTAAAATAAAATAAAAAATAAAAAATTAAAAAAAAAAATGTGATATGAAGATCTATGCTAACTAATTTATGTGGATATCAACTTCATAAATATCTATCTATAGAAAAAAATTCAAGTTTTTATGGTTATTTATTTATTTATTATTATTTTTTTTGTCCTATATATACTCTATTTAGCGTTCAAAAATACAATTTAAACAATTAAAAATAACACATTGTATTTTGCACTCTAAAAAAATTTGCACATGAAGAAATTTGATCCTTAAGATGGATCTATTGTAGTAGGAAGTTCATTGGTGATAAAAAGTGTTTTGTATAATAAAATGATATGTACATTGTTACCTTTATGTCCTTAGGATCACATATTCAATACTATAATAGAGGGAAGAAAAAGACAAAGGGATTGAGTGTAGAAAATGATATTAACTTGATTTCATCTAAAAGCCTCTCAAGGTATAATGTATTGATACTTTTTAAGTTTATTCTGATGTCTTATTTATATAATCATGTTTCAGATTTCACTCTTACTCTTAAACTTGTGTTTTTCCAACAAAAAAAATAAAAAATAAAAAAATATTTTATTTATATAATCATGTTTTAGACTTCTCAAAATTGCATTTTCCAAAAAAACAAAATAAACACCACTTATATAAGGAAATAAATATTTTCTCCCCCGCATCATCTACATTCCGTGTTTAGTTTATCCAAAAAAAAAAATTCTTACTCTTCCTTTTTTTTTTTTTAAATCTAAAACAATCTTTAACTAATGAAAATTATCCTGAACAAACCCTTCATTTTGCATTTTGCATTTTGCTTTTGTCATAACAATATTTTCAAAAGAACTTTCTTCCATGATGCGTTCTTTCCACTCCACTTTGTAGAGTGGAAAATTGTAAAAAGGCCCCCATTGCAAAGTTTGAAGCCGTGTTTTGATTTAGACTGATTTAATGCCCCAATGTCCATGATTTCTAGGATGGCATACCTGGCTCCACATCATTGACCTCACGTGCTGCCCAGGTTGCATACACATTATATCCCAGATGAACGGCTGAGATCTTGGCGCGATGATCCAGCGGTAGTTGTGATATTCCGTTGCTTGATTAGGGTTGAGTATACGTTTCTCCTTTCATTTGCTTTGTGGCATTTGTTTCGTAGCCACCATGACTCTGCTTCTGTGGGAAGGGGGTGGCTTGACCCATCCCTTCTGGCAATCGTGTTCAACAGGTGTTACCCCGATCTCCGGCACGCAGGGAAGTTTTTCTGCCAGAGGAACCCGAACTCCACAATTAGTTGAAGTAATGCATTGTTTCTATTTATGAATAAATAAAAATAATATTTTTTAAAAGTATCTTTTTAATTTTTTTTTTTTTTTGGGGATATAAATTATATTTTTTTGCTATATTTTATTTAAAATTATATTTAATATTTACAACTTTTTTTAGGATAAAATTGATAATTAATTATCACAAGATTCAATTTAAGTTCAGTTTTTTTTATTTTAATAAGTTTACATGTAAATTATTTAAATTTAGTTAGTGGATATTTTAGGATGAATAATCGGTGAATATTAGTTATTTTGTTTATATTTATGACATACACAATTGAGATTTTTTTTAATGAAAAGTGTTTTTAATTTAATCCCATTTCGTATGGATATTTATATTTTGAAATTCTCCTTTATTTCTATTATTTATAATTCACATAATATTAATTTTCATTTAAATAATCATTCAAAAAAAAAAAATTAATTCAATTCACTATTTTTTTTGTTTAATTCATATTAGATTTCATCTTAATAAATTGTTTATTAGACATTAATGCCTTTATAAAACAGTTTCAAAGTATAAGTTTATAGAAACACCATACAAACTATGCCAAAAAGAAGCCAATTCACAAGCTTATTAGAATAAAAATTAATGTTCTAGACTTCACCATCTCAACACCTTTATTTTAAGTGACAACTTGCATCCTCTTCAAAGGATTTTTAAATTTTAATTTACATTATTTTAAAATTTTAATTAAAATACTATACTGAGGAATTAATTAGGAAGAATTTTCGGAATTATCATAGGGGTTATTGAGTCATTTTTATTCTAAGGTTATTTTGTTATTGAAAGTACTATTTATTATTAAATTCTATGTATTTATTTAAATTTATTTAAAATACATTATCATTTTAAATAGAAAACATGACATCCCTTGGAAAAAGGTATCTTTATATAATTGTTATCAATAATGTTGTTTTGAATGCTTTCTTTAGAACATAAATAAGAATGTACCAAGTTTCCATCATTTCTAATTGGATTGATAAACAAATGTCACTATATAGGATAAGTTCACCATATGATTACTACTTGCTAGTCCAGATTGATCAATGAATAAGGGGAGAAGACTTTAAGGTTTTTGGAAGATTTATGCCGACTCATTGCTGGGATTATTCCCTTGCACCATGACTATAAAGATAATCTTTAAAATAGATTTTTAATTTCTATTAAAAAATTTAAAACAATATTTAAAAATTAATTTATAAATTTTAATATTATAAATTGAAGGAAATTTAAAAATTAATTATTAATTTTTTTTATTATTTAATCAATATATTATTTTTATATTTTTTATATATATATATTTATATTATATGTGATATATATAAAACGATATATAAAACACATCGATACACCTACACCAATATCCACTAGTGCCTTAAAAATACATATACTAAACATGGATGGATATAACATTTTCCAAACACAGTGTATGTTTCACTTCGAGTTGGAAATGTTGCCTAGGCTGAATGGCATGTACATGATTCTTGGATTTGACATCTAATCATTATAGTGTCGGAGGTATGAGACATGATGGAATTATTGTATAACTTCTCTTATAGTTATAACTTTACATATTTATCATATTAAGAAGAAAATGATCATACCACACAAATGACTTGTTGAATCATGAATCTTAATTTGAAATTACATGGAACACTTACAATAAAATTTCCATCACCTTGAAAACAAATTTCTTTGACAATATCTTAAATTTCCCCAAAACCATTGATTCATATGTTAAAAACCTAAAGTTATCCTAACATGGTACAAAACAAGGTGTTGTTTATAAGTATATCATTGCACCATTATAAGCATATCATTGCACCAACAATAGTAAAAGGAATTTTCTTCAAGATTTTAACAAAAAATATGACAAATACCCAGAAATTGATTGCAAAGTACTAACATAAACAAGAGGATAAATCAAGATTTTAGAATGGACAAGAGGACATTAAATATTAATTGCTATTTAATCGCTTTCTATTTATTTGAAAATATTTCTACTTTTAATAATGTTATTTCATTGTTCCTATCCAAAGGCGAGCTGACAGTATAAGATTAGATTTCAAAAAATGTATTGCTTTCTAAAAGCACAAAATAATATAGCTTAAAAAAGGTTAAACTTTGATCAATTATGAAAAAGATGAAAAAAGAGCCCATTGTTTTACTATATTGAGAGATTCATATATAATAGGGTTGAATTTACAGTGATGTTTCATTTTTTTCCCTCAATCCAGTATTCTATAAATCTACAAATGCTTATTTCTCTTGCTCTGATGCGCCTACACATGCTTCTTCATTTACCTCTATCACTATATTTCCCAAATGATTCTCTCTTTACAATACAGTCTCTCAAGGTTGCTTAATCATTTTTCTCATAACCGTGATTCATATTTGAATATATATATATATATATATTATATATATATATATATATTTATATATATATATATATAGATATATATATATATATATATATAACCTTGTTATGTTTTCAATTGAAAACAACAATTGTATTCTTCTTGTTGGCACTAGCAAAGGGGCCTGGAAAGAGGTTCCAAATTGCTTGATATATTTGACATGTTAGAGCATTTCATAGACTTTCAATACATCAATACATAGCTCCATTCAAAAGAAACCATTCACAATGGTCTCCCAAGATCATATCACACTCTTGCAGGTAGGTCATGACTAGATAGGTTAAAAACTCTTACTAGAGAACACCATCCCAAGTTCAGAGTGCATTGATAAAGTCAAGGTTAAATTCAAAGACAACACAATAAAGAAATTAAGGATCCCTCGAACATCTTATAGAATATAGTCTTGGGTCATGTTTAGTTGCAACAAATAAACCACTTACAAGTTTATTAATCCAGGTGGATATTGATGGCCACCCACCTATTCCACCTAGATCTCCAGTCAGTTTCGTTTGTTTCCTTAATTATAGCAACATTTACTATTTTTAGCATTTTTTTGGGTCCTAAACTTCCAAAGTTGTTTTGACCCTATAAATGATGTTTTTTGAGGTTTGTAGTAGGACAATAGCCATAGGGAAGGGCCCACAAAAAATCTTGTAGTACTAAAAGAGATATTTCCAACGAGGTATCGTACACACCAAATGAAGATCATATGACCTAGTTATGACTCCAGGAAGTTGGATGTCCAACTAACCGTAACCGAGCCCATAAACCCTTGGTGTTTCATCTCTTGGGGTTAGGTTTTTGGTTGTTCAGGGTTTTCTCTTGTTGTTCAATAATAAAAAGGCCCTTAACCTTCATTGTAACACAGTTCAGATGCATGTAGCCACCACATCTCTTCTCAGAGATAAGCTACCATCGCCCGAGCTAGTTTATTTCTATTCTATATCTAATTTTATTTCAGTTCTTTGATATTAATGAAATGAAGTTTGATTTTTGTTGCATCTTTGTGTTTATGTGTATATCTGTATTTTGTTGTGTTCCTGCATAAGTCTAGATCAGTGGTGTCAGAGCGGTTTGCTATTTTTTTTCTTTGCATGTCCCCAATGAGGCCAAGGTATAAAGAGTTAGGGCTCGAACTGGTTGAACCTTTGCAAGACCAACCTCGCAAACCCTGAGGATCTCCCATGGAAAAAGAAAAGAAAGACAAAGGGGTAGGAGATCCTTTCAAAATATTTCTCAAGGAAGCCATTGAGCGACAAAGGAACGTGACGATGGTTAACTTTTCCAAAATCCTTCGGCGACTACCCATGCATCTTCATCCAAAACCCACTATGGAGGCACCACTCTTAAAGGTACAATTTAACTTTGACATTTCCATATTTGAAGGCGAGATAGATGCATACATCCTAGATAGATGGTTAAATCTATTGGAAGGATATTCTTAGGTGCTTGACTTTTCCAATTGGTAAATGATTACTTTTGTACTCAAAGCTACCCCACATGTCAAGGACTAGTGGGAAACCTACTGTGAACAAAAGGACGAGAGGGAATCCTCATGTTTTTCATCCGCACCCAACTGGAATTATTTTCGACATGCCATCAAGGAAAATATTACCCTGTTAGGAGATAAGAAGATAAATACATAAAGTGGACCACGTTGCGATAGGGAAGGGACCAAGATGTGTCGAATTTCACAAATATTTTCCATACCCTTCGCAAGAAGTTGGGTATCAAGGATTCTGAGTGGCATTTGGTACTCAAGTACTATGACTATCTACACAAGTACATCTAGGATGAGAAGGATTTCCTGGAAATCTCCTCGGTTGTTGTTGTTTATCGATACGCTGTCAAGATCAAGCAAAAAATTTAAACAGAAGAAGCATGACTTTGGATCTACGAATTTGAAGCAATGGAAAGGCGCCCCAAAACTGCAGAACAAACGAAAAAACTAAGGAGGGTGACCTAGGACAACTCGTCGAAGCCACAATTAAAGAAAAAAACCATGAAGAGAAAGGAAATAGGGAGATGGTGTGAGTTCCATAAGAGCCCCACTCATAGCACAAGTGAGTGTTGAGCAAAGTAGTAACTGGTGACCAAGCTTAAGGCTTCTCAATCAGATGCATGTTTCGACTCTGAGTCAGAAACTAACAAGGGGAATGACAAAGGGAAGCAGATTATCGATGTGAAGCTTAGTTCCACTGTTTCCACCACCAAGATCCACAAGGTTGAGCCCGAAGATCCAAAGGAGGGGGAGCAACTCTTCCACGCATATCTGTGGGTGAACGGTTCTCCGCTGTAGTTCATTATTGATAGTGGGAGCCAAAAGAACCTCATTTCAGCAGAGGTCGTGAAGAGGTTGGGCCTACTGACCAAACCACACCTGCAATCGTACACCATTGGGTGGCTTCACCAAGGGTGAGATCTCCGCATCGTCCAACAGTACCAAATTCCCTAAAACATAAAGCCCTTCATAGATGAGGTTGTTAAGAAATTTACTGCATAACATAAATAATTAATGAGAGGAATAAATATAAGAAAAATAGCCAGCAACAACCATAAACACATAAACACAAATGTTTATCCAGGAAAACCCCAAATCTGGGGAAAACGCCAACCTAATAAGATCTTATTAGCATTGGCCAAAACCCTGGCCAATCCGACCAAGTGAGCCTTCACTGCTCACCTCCAGGTCTTGCATTATAATGAAGTCCTTCTAGCCTTTTATAAGCTCCATTACATATAATACCACGGGCATAATACTATGGGTGCACAATACCATGTGCCCCAAAACCATCATTGTTTAACCTGGTCAACTTTGACTCTATCTTGAGTCAAGTTTACCTAACAATTCCCCCCTTAAACTTGACTTGGGGTTCCTTAACTAACTCCAACCAAACCTGCTAAGTGAGACAATCCCGCTCACTCTAGCTCTTACCCCCCTCAGAGTTTTCACTCGGGGTATTGTTAACCTGACATCCCCCCTATCACCTAGGTCTAACCGAGACTTTACCGGTGATCACCGAGGGGTACACATGCCTTACCAGGTCTTACAGTAGTAAGCCCATTTACATGCAATAATTTTGACTTCATTATTTTTTTTGTTTATTGTTGTTGTGATTCTAATCCATCCTTTCTCAATTTGATTTGCTCAAAAACTTCTATCAAACCACTCCAACTGCGAGCCCGACGAGAACCTCGTAGATTCCAGCATCGGTGGCCTCACGTAGTAGAAAACGAACAATTTTCGAAGCGGCATGAATCCCGAACAATTCGTCAGCATTTTCCAAACCGATAAATATCACAAATGCACTATGATCCCTGGCAGTTACGACGCTATCTTCTGCACATTCTCCTCAAGGTTCTTCTGCGTACGATTGTTCCACCATTATTTTCAGACCCAGATCTGCTGCATTGATCTCATCAGGCACTATAAACCCCTGGCATAAAAGAATCTCTTTGAAGCCAATATCTGGCTCTGATACCAGTTGTTAAGAAATTTACTGCATAACATAAATAATTACTGAGAGGAATAAATATAAGAAAAATAACCAGCAACAACCATAAACACAAATGTTTATCCGGGAAAACCCCAAATCTGGGTAAAACCCCAACCTAATAAGATCTTATTAGCATTGGCCAAAACCCTAGCCAATCCAACCAAGTGAGCCTTCATTGCTCACCTCCAGGTCTTGCATTACAATGAAGTCCTTCAAGCCTTTTATAAGCTCCATTACATATAATACCACGGACAGAATACTATGGGTGCACAATACCATGTGCCCCAAAACCATCATTGTTTAACCTGGTCAACTTTGACTCTATCCTGAGTCAAGTTTACCTAACAGAGGTATTGTGTGATGTTGCTCCTCTTGAATTTTGTGATCTATTATTAGGCCAACCATACTTGTGGAAGCATCATGCTATGTACAATTCAAGGTCTCACACTGTCATTATTTCTATGGGGAATAAGTTATATAGGATAGCAGAGGTAGCACCGCCTACTACCATCTCTTCTATCTCTGTGACACAATGTTAAGATAATTTCCCATACTACAAAATTTGTCTTCCTTATGATTCTTCCTTAGGGTAAGAAGAATATTGTGGCCACATCCATAACCTCTAGACAAGGCTCCTCCACATGGAAACAGAAGATGGATAAGGTCGTGGAAGAGTACAAGGACATCTTCACCTCACCCATATGGGTACCCCTACAATGTTAGGTCAATCACTCCATCGATCTGACCCCGGGCGCATCGCTACCCAGCAAACCGATCTACCAAATCTCTGTTCTAGAGAACGATGAAATTAATAGACATATTCAAGAGTTGTTGCAGAAAGGGAACATCACGTCAAGTTCATCACCTTGTGGAATCTTGATCATGTTGGTACAGAAGAAAGATGGCACCTGGAGACTTTTTATTAACTATTGGGCACTGAATAAGATCACTGTCCGGAATAGGTATCTAATCCCATGGATTGATGACCTTCTGGACTAGCTCGAGGAGGCCAAATATTTCAACAAGATTGAATTGAATTCTAGGTACCACTAGGTACCAACTAAACCCTTTGATGTGTGGAAGACTACCTTCAAATCCAAGGAGGGCCTTTTCGAATGGATGTTCATGCCTTTTAGATTGACGAATGATCTCCTTGCACTCGAAAGTGTTAGAGTTAGGATAAAATCTCTGAACCCTGATGATGGATCCCATTTGGGATTCGAAACGTTGGTGTAAAAATTCTCTTACTGTGGATTCTCCGATCAAAGATTCAAAAAGCACAAACCACAGATCTCTAAAATCCAATATCTTATCCCTGTACGGAGGGGATACTTGGAGTGAAATCCTTGCACTCGAAAGTGTTAGAGTTAGGATAAAATCTCTGAACCCTGATGATGGATCCCATTTGGGATTCGAAACGTTGGTGTAAAAATTCTCTTACTGTGGATTCTCCGATCAAAGATTCAAAAAGCACAAACCACAGATCTCTAAAATCCAATATCTTATCCCTGTACGGAGGGGATACTTGGAGTGAAATCCTTGCACTCGAAAGTGTTAGAGTTAGGATAAAATCTCTGAACCCTGATGATGGATCCCATTTAGGATTCGAAACGTTGGTGTAAAAATTCTCTTACTGTGGATTCTCCGATCAAAGATTCAAAAAGCACAAACCACAGATCTCTAAAATCCAAGATCTCACAACCTTCATGTGGATGATGAAAGACATATTGTGGCCCTTTACCAACTCATTCATGGTAGTGTACCTATATGACATCCCGATCTTTAGCCAGATTTAGGAAGAGCACATACACCATACTTAATAGGTCCTTCAAGCCCTGCGACATCACAAATTGTGTGCCAATTTGGAGAAATGAACTTTTGGTATGACCCAGGTTCAATATCTAAGGTACATAATTAATTAATAGGGTGTGCATGTGGACCCAACCAAGATACAATTTATTCGAGATTGGCTAGCCCTAATCACTCTAATAAAGCTCTGCAGCTTTTTGAGTCTTGCCAATTTCTATCGCAGGTTCATGTTAGGATTCTCTCCTATAACTTGGCCTTTGATTCAAGTCACCAAGGGTGGAGTGAAAGAAGATTTCTTTTGGTATGAATCCCAACAAAAGGTGTTTGTCGAGTTGAAAAATCGCCTATGCTCTGCACTAGTGCTCACATTACCAGACCTGCAACAACCATTTGAAATTGAGACAAACACCTCTGACTATCCTATTGGTGTATTCCTTACCAAACAGGGGAATCTAGTGGCATATCACAATGGGACACTTTCAGATACAATATGAAAGTATCAAGCCACTTATGAAAGAGATATGTATTCTATTGTGTAGGTCTGCCGACAATGGAAGCATTACATTTTAGGGAAGGAATATCGACATAGATCATTGAACCTTGCAGTTCATACCCGCACAAGGGAAGTTGCAGAATGATCGCCATCAGAAATGGTTCCATTTGAAAATACCTGAAAGAGTTCCATTTGAAAATCAAGTACAAAAAGTGCAACACCAATAATGTTGCAAACTATCTCAGCCGACCATCGGTCATGGCGATGACCACTGTGCTCGACTCTTGTCGACACGAGACTTCAGGGAGGCCACATATTTGCAAGAGCAATCTAGAATTCGGAAACACCTACCAGCTGCTCCTTGAAGGCAAGCAAGTTCCATATTTTCACCTCTAAGGCATATTGTTTTGTGACATGGGACATCTCTGTTCGTATAAGTGAGCGTGCTAAGATGATTTTGGAATCACACTATAGTTGGGTCGCTGGACACTTCAAGGTAGATAAAATAGTGGTAGTGATGGAGAAGTATTTTTATTGGCCGAACCTTCGATAGGACGTTGGAAAGTACATTAGATCATGCACTGCCCTCGCCATTACAAAACAAACAATCAAGTAGCAAGGCCTATATACTCATCTTCCTACTCCTAGTCAGCCTTGGGAATCCATCTTCATGGAATACATGTCAGGCCTTCCTTCTACTAAGCATGGAAATGACTGCATGTTCGTGGCGTCATCGACAAATTATTTAAGATGACCATTTTGGTGGCCTGCAAGAAGAGTATCATAGTAGAAGCCACTGCTAATCTCTTCTTTGAATGAGCATGGGTACATTTTTGGATACCACAGTCCATTATCTCAGACCGGGAGAACAAATTTCTGAGTACATTTTGGTCAAGCTTTTGGTCGATGCTACATACCAAGCTTACTAATACCACAACCTCCCACCCCTAAATTGATGGCCAAACAGAGGTCGTCAATAGGATGATCATGCACATTTTATGTATGTACAACTCGAAGCATCCATGCACATGGGATCAAAGCCTCCCCTATATCAAGCACAACCACAAAAAAGGTCCCCATATCTCCACTAGCCACAACCCTTTTCAGATGGGGTTGGGATTCCAGTCACTATGTCCCATTGACGTGGCCATACCAATTGCAAGTACTCAAGAAGATTTACCTCATGTCCAGTCCGAAGTTGATTGAGCTAACAACTTCATTGAGCACATTTAACATATCTTCCAGCAAGTCCGTGAAATATTGAATAGAGCCAATGCTATGTACAAGCAGCGTCATGATCAACATTGAGTGCCACAAGAATTCTAGGTTGGTGAAAAAAAGAATGGTTACATTTGCATAAGGAGCACCTTGCTAGGCCCCAACGCAAGCTTCGCCCGCTCTAATATGGGTCATACACCATCACCAAGGCTATAGGGGATAATACCTTCAGTCTCAACATTCCACCATTCCTTGGTCTGTACCTAGTATTCAATGTGGACTAGTTGCGACCATACTTTCCTTCATTATTGGACACATCCGATGTTGCGCAGTGATGGGCACCAACATAGCTCAACCCAAGTTGAATTGAGCAGGCCACAACAGAGAGGATCATTGACACATTGATGAAGAACACTCACTAGCAGAGGATCAAACTATATTGAGCTATCAAAGAAGGCCAACTCCTTCAATTGGGCAAGTGGTTCACCAGGGACCAGGTTCAACAGGACTTTCCTCACCTCATGGAGGCTTTGCACGCAATGGGTACAGTTTCTTCCTAAGGGGGGAGGACTGATAAATGTGGATATTGGTGTCCACCACCCTATTCCACCTAGACCTCCAACCAATTTCGTTTTTTCCTTAATTATAGCAACATTTACTATTTTTAACAGTTTTTCAGGTCCTGAACTTCGAGAGTTGTTTTGACCCCCTAAACGATATTTTTTTGACATCCACAATGGGGCCATCACCATAGGTAAGGGCTTAATGCAAATCCTGTAGTACTCAAAGAGATATTTCCAATGAGGTATCATATGCACCAAACGAAGATCATATGAGCAATTTATGACCTTCGGAAGTTGGGTGCCCAACTAACTCCAACGAGGCCCACAAACTCTTGGCCTTTCATCTCCTGGGGTTAGGGTTTTGGTTGTTTAGGGTGTTCCCTTGTTGTTCAATGATAAAAAAGCCCTTGAGCCTCATTGTAATATAGTTCAGAGGCATGTAGATCCCACATCTCTTCTCAGAGATAAGCTACCATCGTTCGAGCTAGTTTATTTCCATTTTATATGTAAGCATATTTCAGTTCTTTGATACTAATCAAATGAAGTTTTATTTATGTTGCATCTCTCTGTTTATGTGTGTGTGTGTGTGTGTATATATATATATATATATATATTGTTTTGTTTCTGCATAAGTCCAGATCATTTATAGTGTTTCCAAAGAATGCCATCCTAAGTTGATTGTATTGATGGGGTGGATCCAAATTAACATCGAATCAGATTTAATTAATGTAAATTTATTTTTAAATTAAATATGACTATACACTACCAACAATAATTAGCTAACGGGACTATAAAAAGCTCAACAACGAACATCAAGATTTCAACCTACAAAAAATTTGAACAAGAAATTACATGAATGTGGTCATGTTAGTTTGAGAGGTCATTGTATTGTATTATATTATTTTGGAAGAATGAATGCAAAGAGTGCTTAGAATACATACATAATTTGGTTCGATGTCTAGAACACAAAATAGCTATGGAAATCCAGGGTTGGTTTGAACCACAAGTAAAATTGTTGCTCACACCCACCAAGGCCTTGAGCAAAGACATTGGTGGGAAAAATATAAGGATATCTAGACAGGTTTCCCAAAATTTCAAAGTCCATTTCGTCGTGTTTGGGACCTTGAGATGATAGTTTTAGACAACCATAACAACAACAATAGAATTTTAGAAAAAGTTATACCTTCATAAAGAGCCTGTCTAGTGCTAATTGATTGAATTCAATAAAAATAAGGTGAGTTTAATTACATATAAGTTGGTGATTGTGCCTGTAGAGTTTCCAGGTACCAATTTGATTTTCATATCAATTTTGGTAAATAGATTTTGTTTCTTGGATTGAATACCACAACCTTTCATCAAAGAAGAATAAGATTAGCTTAGCTTAGTTGAAGTTAATTGAGAGAAATATGTGTAGCTAACAAAATAAGAGTAGGAATTCAAATATTCTCTGAAGAGCGGTTGAGAGTAAGGTGCAATTGTTGTCCATTGTCAAGGACAAGGAAATTTTCAAGTCCTACAAGGAAATAGACCGTGAAACCACAAAGAAAAGAACAAAAACAAATATTCCTTTTAATGAAAAGCATAATACCTTAAATGAGAAATGTCGTCTAACTTCCTTACCATGACCACATGATGTTGGTGCAATAAACTCAATTTTTTTCCGAGGATGCCCAATATCGTAGAAGAAGAGGTAGCAGGGGTAGGGAATTAAATTAAATTAATATATATAGCTGAATGAATGTTGGCCTTGTATACTTAATAATTAATGATGATGACATACAAAAGACATCACCATTCCTCCATTTAAACTTTAGAAGACCTCATCATTAATTTAACAATCACTTTTAGCACTTGCCCTTAAAACTAGTCTACCCAATGCTCTTAAAGGGAAATTTAATTAGGAATCATAATGATATGAATTTTTTGTGAAATGTGTGACTCAAGATTCAAATTCCTCTTAAAAATCGAATAGACCATACATAAATTAAACTCAAGAAAAACAAAACAAAACATTACCTTACATAATATTTAGCTTGTGCATTAAGATTTGACCACCCTTGCATGACCAACATAAGCCCCTGCAAAGAAATAATCAAAGGGTAACTGGTCTCATCAAAATCACTACACCCCCCCCCGCCCAAAAAAAAAAAAATACTAATTTTATTTTTTAAATTTCTAAAAATTTATAAAATGCACAAAATTTAGGATATTGTTGTAGCGGCTACAACCACCCTCCAAAAGTTTTCTCATGCTTCAATTTGGAGCCTCCCTTCTAAACCACAACAACTCATCTTGCACTGATCTAGGTACTTTTTCTTTAAATAAGCTTTATTATTTTAGTCTTGGATTGTGTTTGCTCACTTAGTTCTCTTTCTAATCCACAAGATGGTCTCTTGATTTTTTCTTTCAATAGTTTGGGGCTTGCCTTAGAGAACTGTGCATTTATTGAGGGCAACTGGCCTTACTCTTGGGATTTGCGCAATCCTTACTACTAGTAAGCATTCAGCCTAGGAAATGCACAGCACTGGATGGAAACCAGCCTTGAGCTGGGAAATTGCATAGACGTGAGAGGTAGCCCAAAGCCACTTAATCCAGGAATTGTGCAAAACCCACTTTGCTCATAAATTACGCAATGCATGAGCCAGAGAGTTGTCTGGTTCTTCCCAGAATTGCATAATATTTCTAGGAAATGCATGGTAGCTTTTCCCAATAAATAAATAAAAAAAAAACAAAAAGCATCCCTAAAAAATAGGGATCTATTTTTAGCAACCCGAAGGAGGCACTTGCACTATTTTTAGAAATTTTCGCCAAGTGACGCTTTTTCCTTTTTTTGTGATATGTGCGTCATAAACCCTTAATTGACCAAATTTATTTAATTGATGTTTCTACAGCTCAATTGAACACTTGATCCTGGAGCTATAGCATTCCTGAGGAGATCAAAGAACCTTCGGTGTAATCATTGTCGATTTTCCGGGCAAGTTTTTATTTTCTAGTCTTTTGTCTCTTTTTGTTGTTTATCTTGTGAGAGTGTTGTTTCACTTGTTTATTTGAACTATTGCTGGTGTTTTAACTTGTTTTTAGCTTGTAGAAGTGTTGTTTCAATTTTTAGACTATCTTTCCCAAGTGTCGTATGTGTTTTCCCGTTTTTTTCATCAATGGTAATTGTTGCAGAGACTCCCTTCACATGCTTCATTTCCCTTCAGTTTGATTGATTCTTGCGCTTGTTAAACTTGCATGCATCATCACTTAGTTAGATCTACACTCAATGTTACACAGTAATTTGTCACTGTTTGTCACCGTCCATGTTACCCCTCTCCTGCATCTTGGAGGACTCATTCCGGGACTTGTGAGAAGTGACAAGACTTGAAACCACTTGCATCATTCACCTATGAACATGAGCTACATATGCCCTGAAGACATCTCCTGCTCCTTGCCCTTAAAATAGCCCTTTTTGCATTAGCGCGGGTTCACTGTGTTCTTCCCGCGCCAATGGGGGAAATCCTCCAAAGAGGGCGTGCTATTAGCGCTCTGTCCCAGAGTCGCAATCGCGCCAACCTATTTGGGCAAAGTTTTTAACAAATCAACTTCTGAAAGTTCTCTCCAACTCATTCACCAACTGAATCTATGTTAGGTGAGGATGGTTTGGCTTCGAATCTCCTTGAATGGGAAGTAGTTGCCACCCTTCCATGGAAGTTTCCAAGCGATGAAGCCAAATCCATGATTGTTATGATTGATCTTATCTCTTCCTCTTTCCTCTATAAAAGCTTGTCTCCATGCCTTGAGCAAGCTAGTTTTTGAGTTCTGATTCTAGTGGCAATACTTGTGCTGAAAGGAAGATATCAAGAGATTAGAGTTGCAAGAGCCTTCTTTGTGTCCATAAGGCTTTACCTAAGTAAGGAGATCTTGTCACCGAAGAGAGAGAGGCTTGCCCCTCATCCCTTCAAGCTTTGCAAGACTTGTGTAGCTGAGCACCCAGCCAAAGGAGGACTTGACGTCAGGACGCTGGTTGTATTCTCCTTTGTTGATTATTAATAATAGATGACTATCATTATGGTTCCATTCTCGTTGTACTTGTAATGGTTGATTTTGAATTATATCCTTCCTGAATGATGTATAATTGCATATATTAGATTTCACGCTTGTGTTTGTGTTGTTCTCTTTGTGTGCAGGTGTCCATTCACGTGGATAGTGGAGGATCGTGACCGGCCAAGGCAAAGGAACGTGGGTGACATCTCTTCTACAAACGGAAGCGTTGGATCTCAAGTAGGTCTTCACCACCTACCCTTTATTTGCAATTAGGAACTTGCGTGATAGCATTGTTTGATTGTTGCTAGACCCGTTCTGGGCTAGTAGGGATCGCCTCTATCCGTAGAGGGGATTTACCTTTCCAACAATAACTGCTACACTCGAGTTGGTTAATTTGTCAAGAAAGGTCAAATCCCTGTTGGCACATCAACCTTAGTTGAATCCGTTGAGTAAAAGTGTACACATTAGCTCTCAAAGATAGCATTGAAAATTGTGTAAACACAAAACATAGTGTCAACATAAGAATAACAACAAAGCTATTGGCTTGGTGTGACAACATCACAAACTTTTGGAAAAACAACATCGTTTCTTCTAGAGAAGAGAAGTAACAACATCCTAACCAACTAGGTAATCTTGTAAACTTTCTTCTTTATCATTTTGTTAGTAAAGATGCCCAAAAACAATCATCCTCTCATCAAATGCAAGAAAAATTGCATAAGTTAGAGTAACATGCTCTAGTCAAAAGTATAATCAATTGAATAGAAGTATGTGATTATGAAAGTGAAAGTGGTTAAAAAGGTAAGAAAATAGTGGTGAAAATCATGCCAATTCTTAGACCCAACAATGACTTTTAGGGAACAACTTATCTTCCTCATTAATTTTATTTTCACCTTCCTCACTCTCAACTAGCTGTGTTGTATAATCCAATTTAGTTGTGTACATTCGTGAAGCTTTATTCTTTAACCATATTATTTCATTCTTTGCACCCTTTAGTTTTATAGAAGCGTGTTTCAAACTAATAATAAATTGTTTATACTCTTCTACTAAATCGACTTGAAGGCCTAGATTGATAAAACTTGATAGTGCAAACTATCTTCCCATTCATTAATCAAATATCATATTAGATATATACAAGAGTATTGTCTCAAGATAGGAAAACTATATTGGAAATACAATCTGTTGGTTGAGAGAATATCTCAACCACACACCAAACTAGGGAAACCACTCCTATAGAATAGGAACATACTCTTTACATAGAAAGCCACAACTGAGGCAAGTATGAATTAATATTCCAACACTCCCCCTTAATGACTACTTGTCTCAATATCAATTTGCAAGATCTACATCTGGTCCAGTCTCGTAATTACACCTTGTACCTTGTTCATGCAATTGTTGATGTCCATATAAAGGAACAACCATCTACTAGAATGCATGGATTCCCAACCACTGCAACTGCCAGTCTACTAGGAAATCCTTCACATACATGGTTCATCCAACATCTCGATGAACTCCCCTTAAATATAAAACTTCACCTCATGGAGTCTAAAACCAATATGGCCCACCCAAGTGTACCATCCCGCGTGACACACTCTTCAAGGGTGTTAAAACTCTCTTACAAAGGGAACACACAACAAAGGGTATGCATGCCTCTTTGGGTCTTACAACAGGTACATAAAACATTTCAAGACCACAACTAAGCATTACAAAAGAGTATATGACATGTAGATTTTTTCTAATTACAATATGTGACTCATACTACACCATGAATCTATTCCACAAACTCACACTAATTCACACAAACTCGTTTGTCCATCATCTTCCAATCTCTGATGCAGCTCCTCTAATGCCATTTTCATTGTCATGTCTTCATTATATCTCATGGTTAATCATTCCTGCAGTTAAATTTGTCTATTGTTGGAATGGCCAATTCCAACAAAGACACAAACTTGTGACAATAGTTGGCCAGACTAAATGTCACAACAATACAACATCCAATTCTTTTAACTAGATTTACATGATTGACATTTTTACTTGAAATACATGCATTTTGACAAAATTTGATTGCTCTCTGACTTCATATTAAATCTCTAATAAATCGTATGGCATGCCATGTTGAGATTGTGAGGCCTGGAGGTACATAAAGGCCAATGATGGCCATTTATGCCAGATTTGCACATTTTCCTCCCAACAAAGACTTCATATTCTTGTTACCCTCACTCTGATTCTTCCCAAATGTGAATACCCTCTATTTGGTCTTTGTATTAGGATTTGTGACTGCTTGGCAATGACAAACACCAGGCATTACAGCCAAGCCATGGTATTTCCTTCCTTTTAAATGCATACAGTTTGCTTTCAATGGCTCTAATGTTTCCCATAAGCTCGATTTTCTCAATCTAACAGTGGATACTTTCTGATTAGTCCAAGCCAGATATCCAACACAATAATTTGCACAGGTATCCTTGAGAATGTCTGATATGATATTTGCTCCCTAAATTCCCTTCACAACTAACACCATTTTCAGAGTTTAAACTTTAACCAACTTCCCGTTGTTTCTTTAATTTTTTGAAGCGCTTTGACTGGTCACCATCAGGACAACAACTTCAATTCATCGATCACATAGGTGAGGACCCATGGATCACAACAGAGAATCATTGTCAAGAGTAGCACAGGGAAGACATGAAATGAGAAACTAAACAATAGGAGCTCACAAGTGCGGATCATCAGGAGCTCCTTCAAGCAAAACGCCACACCGGCTTCACATTAATCTCCATTAATTATTCGTGGGTCACATTTTCGATTCTCCCTAGGCCTGACACAACCCCAATGTCGTTGAATATTTTTGTCAGACCAGGTAAGTCAGCCACAACATTGGTTGTTCCTCAGCACACCAAGCTCCCAAATTTATCAATGGCTAGCTACATGGACTTTAGGGATTCATGTACCAAAAAATCCCCAACATCCAACGAATTGGGGGCACAACTCGCAACTTCACTGATCGCCTCCATCTCCTTTTGCAACCCCGAGCGAAAGTCTTTGAAATCGCGACGATAGGAGTTAATTACAGAGGCTCCAGAATCCCGCACTCGCGCCAGATCTTCCAGTGCTAGAAGGAGGATGATGGTCATTTAAAAAAAAAAAAAACTAAAACAGAATATACTTCTGAATTATTTCCCTTAGCCCAGGACAGGCCAAAAGTAGAAGGGGCCAGGCCCTTAGGGCTCTAATACCATGCTAAAACTTGATAGTGCAAACTATCTTCCCATTCATTAATCAAATATCATATTACATATATACAGGAGTATTGTCTCAAGATAGGAAAACTATCTTGGACATACAATCTGTTGGTTGAGAGAATATCTTAACCACACACCAAACTAGGGAAACCACTCCTATAGAATATGAAGAGACTCTTTACATAGAAAGCCACAACTGAGACAAGTAGGAATTAATATTCCAACATAGATGTGATTCGTATTTGCATTCTTGTTTACATAGTATAGAGCTTTATTTCACCTCATATATTAGACTATAATTTCTAAGGAATAGAGAACCATTTTTATATAATTTAATAACGTATAATTATTTGAATCGTCTAACCAATTGTCTGTTGGAAATAATACTGGTGGGGGGGTGAATCAGTATTATCAAATCAATAAAACTTTTTCATTTCCATACTTAGATACATATACGCTACTTCAACGCAACTGTGTCTAATGCAACTAGCGTATATCCAGAATACTTATGATTC
>APFE031531811.1:75656-108396 GCA_000404065.3 Pinus taeda
AGTTGGTTGCCATCAAGTACAACACATGCATCATAATGCCAACAATCTCCCCCTTTGGACTTGATGGCAACAATACCAAATTACTCTCCCCCTTTGACATCAAGGGCAAAGGGCGGACCAAGATATTCTCTTCCTTTGCTGTCATACTCCCCCTGAGTGCCTGCTGAAATTTCTGAATGAGCTCCCCCTTTGTATATGCCAAGATGTACTAATCTATCCATGCTCCCCCTGAGTACATGCTGAGTCTCTGCACTACTAAAGTGTGTTGTTTATGCTCCCCCTGACTATAGGCAAGATCTGCAAAAAGATGTTCTACAAGAAGAACATGACTCTATCTTAAATGACCTTTCTATCACCAAGACTCATACATACATCCATCTCTCAACCAAGTGAGGATATACAAATATTGACTCATCCACCCATCCAAGTGGGCTTACACCAGAAGTTTACTCATGATAAACAAGTACATTACATCATTCCTTCCCAGGCATAGTGGGGAAACCAAAATAGGCCGTTACATGACCTTGATAACAAAAGACATATATGACATAGAGACGAAATATGTAGAGCAAGACTATGAAAGTTATCAATAACTAATATCAACAGCATCTGTCAATCACTATTTAGATCAGCAACCATGTTCTCCTTCTGTTCTCCCTCTGCATTTGTTCCACTTCAAATCAACAACAGCTGAGTACTTGAACCAAAAACTTCTAAGATAACACCAACAATGCATTATTAGAAGTTTATCTGCTCCTCCTAAACCTGTTTCAGATGGTCTCTATCAGACCCTTATCAGACTTCCTTCAACCAGAGTCTGTCCCCACTGATTTCCTTCAAAAACACCATATACGCGACTACATCGACATAAACCTGCGTATATACGCGGATGTTCTTCATAAAACTCATGTACAACCATTTCCAGATCAACAACCTGTAAATGTCCTGTAGCAAGGTATGTCTGCATATAGATATCAACTCATCCTTTTGAAAGACATCATAGCCATCTCATCAACATCAAGATCTGCATGATCTTATATATAATCCATGTATCATCAATTGGGGACATCTGCATCAATCAACATATGTAAGTATCAATCTGTCATTTTATCATCATCATGTCTCCAACAATGCAATTTTGAGTAATCATTCATGTATCCAGCATACTGTATATAGTACTATGTAACTTTAGCTCAAGATCATCAACCGCAACAATCCTCATCCACATGAGAGCCAAGAACTATAGGAGACTTGTATCAACTATATTATATGATCTTTATGCATATGACGACAACAGGATATGATAGACTCATCATCAAGTAATGAAGATGTGTATACAAGCTTTGTACTTCTCCTTATCCTTATGAAGATCACCATGTAAGCACCATATATGCATTATCAGAGAATCAACCACAAATCTGATTTGAACATCAATTATGTAACCCCAAGAAACATATGAGATTTTGTCATGGACAACTCATAACCATAGCAAGATATATCACTTAGCCATATAAGCATCATCACCAAGGACTACTAACCATAATGCCAACAATGCAACATTAGAAGATTATCTGCTCCCCCTGAACTTGTGCCATCTTGTTTACTATCAGATCTGATCATGCATATATCAGCAAGAAGTATCAAGGCATTATCATCATCAAGTTAGGATCAAAAACACTTCTAAACATCATACAAGTATCAAGACATTTCCTCACATCATCAATAGATTGTTACCATTATCAAACATAACAAATAATGGACTAAATCATATCAGAGCCTTTTTCTGAGCCTGTCCCTATTGCTTTTCCTCAGACTGACATATACATGACCGTGCAGTGTGTAACTCGCGTATATACGCGACTTCTATTTATGGAACTTGCGTATGAGATTCAGAACACTGCAATTTTATATTTTCAGCTCCCCCTAAGTCTGTTATGTCTGTGTTGTGCTGTGTCTGAGTATATTGTGCTGTGCCACATCTTTCTGACTGTACTTCCTTCTTCTTCTATATCTTCAAGCGTGATGAAGTTTTCTCCTTTTGGTATGGTGCTCGTACTTTATTCCTGCATTCCTTTGTTATATGTCCAAGCTTGTTACATGCATAACACCTTACATGTTTCATATTCCTTCTGTAGCAATCAACAGCTTTGTGACCAAACATATTGCAAGAAAAACAATATCCCTAAAAGTAATGTGATGATCTTTCTGTGTGATGATCTTGAACCATTCTTCTTCTACATCTGGCTGCAACATGTCCAAGGTTATGACATACATAACATTCAACATTATTCATTGGAGGAGTAAGAGATTTTCTTTGAAGTATTTCTTTCCTTGGATGTTGATGGGGTTTTCCTCTCATCTCTTTGTTGAGCATGTCAGATTTCTCATTAGAGTTCCTTGCCTTTCCTTGTGAGCTAGATTCATTTTCAGTAGATTCATAAAAACCAAGACCAGTTTTAATAGCAGGAGACCTTTGACTACTAAGAATATCATCCAAAATTTTAGTACTCTCTTGAAATCGTAAGAGCTTATCCTTTTATTCTAATTTATTATTTGAATATTTACCTCAATCTGAAGATGCTCTTCCTTTTCATGATATTGCTTCTTTATGTTCTCCTTAGCTTTCCTTCCTTCTTCCAACTGATGTCTTAATTCAAGAACTTTGTTCTCTTGTTTTTCAATAGCTTGGAGTAGTCCTTTATTCTGCTTCTTTGGTTCTTCAAGATCTTCCTTTAGCGAGCGGATTGCAGCTTCAAGCCTTTTATAATAATTGGATCGATCTCTGAGTTTCTTGATGATTTTCTCCTTTCATTGACTTCATTCCTTAATGATGTCACTTCATCCTACAACTTTTGACATTTTTCCTTGAATAACTTCCTTACCTTATTTCCCTCCTCTAGTTGAGCTTTTAGTTTGGTAGATTCTTCTTTGAAGGCACATTCCTTCTTGTTCAACAGATCTTGTTGATCTCTAATTTTGTCTGTAAGCCTTTTAAATTCTGCCTCTATTTGATATCTTTCTTGTTAACCCATAAGCGCGAATTCAGTTGTTTCGCTATCACTTTCATCATCTTTAAGAGGATAAATAGATGTATCACCAGAGGATAACAAATTCATACCTGATAGATCTTGTTCATCTTCATTCTGAAGTGATTCTGAACTTGATGTGCTTCTTCCACATATTCCTCAATCCATACACCCACTGTCATAGTTCTTCTGAGATGTCTTCTTTTTCTTAGGTGCTTTCTTCTTAAGTTTCTTTCCCATAGTTCCACGGATCTCCTTCAAGCGATCAAGATTCTACCAAAAGGACCTGCTTTGATACCAATCGTTGGAAATAATACTGAGAGGGGGGGGGGGTGAATCAGTATTATCAAATCAATAAAACTTTTTTATTTCCATACTTAGATACATATATGCTACTTCAACGCAAATGTGTTTATCCAAAATACTTATGATTCAATTAATCCATTAAATGTTGATCTTTAGTTAGTGCATCAGAACTTCTTTAACCATATGTATAGTAAGCAGGTGTAGTAAAACAGAACAGATCATCACACACAAGAAGCACACATGAACACCATGATATAAGGTGGAAACCCAATGTGGGTGAAAACCATCTGCTGCAAGTCGTCTCTATCTTCTTTTAATAAGAAACTTCTTTTACAATAGTTCAGTATTGGTGCAGTCTTATACCAGTATGCAGGCTTTTACTTGCATAAGGCTACAACCTTCTCTCGTTCTCCAGACTCTCCTGGAAGGGAGCTAAAACCCCCTTAGCTCTTGTACTAGCCGATCCACTTACTAGTATGTAGGTGCTGGCCTACTGAAATGCTCCAACCTTTACTCGTTCTCCAACTGCTACTAGAAGGGAGCTACCACCCCCTTAACTCTTGTACTAGCTGATGTACTAGTACGTAGGTGCCGACCTACAGAAGGCAACAACCTTCTCTTTCTTCATCCAGGTACCACGTTTCATACATTTTCAGACTGGATACTCTTGAAGCACAACACTATAATCTGAAGGCCACGTTTCAACCAATTTTCATACTGGACCCATCAATCTCATTGATGCACAAAACAATCAATACTAGCATCATCAATTTCTGAATCACTGAAACACTGAAACCCTGTCAACAACACAGTCACCAGAACACAGAGCAGACTACGGAACTCTACAATAACAATCAAACCCAACTGCAACTTCAAACATCATACTTCATTATGTATACACTACTACAATGAATCAAACCCGCGTATATATGTCCTTTCGCCAAAACCAACCTGCGTACAGATCTATACATATTCAATCATGACTTTGCGGCTATTTCAGACATTAGTCATACCCAGATCATAACATGCGTACAATAAAACATGCATCAATAATTCAGATCTAGTCTATCCATGACCAAACCATATAAAGATGATTCATTTCAAACCATTTGATCCCGATCTATCCTTATATCTTGTTCTCCTTCAATCGGTGAGATCCCTCCTTAGCTCAGATCAAGCAATGCATCATAGCCCATATCCTACATACTGGATCTCATACTACATTAGATATTCAAGTCTTTTTCCATGCATTTTCCTAATGATCTTCTTCTCCTTTTATAGTCTTAGACCTTACTCAATACCATGGTCCAAAACCATAACGAAACAATACCACAGACCCAATACTTGGGTTCAACTCTTTTGGATGCAATACCATGGACCAAAACCATATGATCAAAAACTGTTGGACTAATACCATGAACCAACCATAATATTTCCCATGTGCGTGCGCTTTTCACTGCATGAAAGTGCGCGAACTTTTTCCTGCATGAAAGTTCGTGAACTTTTCTCTGCATGAAAGGAACTTTTCTTTGCATGAAAGTGCGTGAACTTTTCTCTGCATGAAAGGAACTTTTCTCTGCATGAAAGTGCGTGAACTTTTCTCTGCATGAAAGAACTTTTCTCTGCATGAAAGTGCATGAACTTTTCACTGTATGAAAGGAACTTTTCTCTGCATGAAAGTGCGTGAACTTTTCTCTGCATGAAAGGAACTTTTCTCTTCATGAAAGTGCGTGAACTTTTCTCTGCACTATAATTTAACTTTTCTCTTCATGAAAGTGCGTGAACTTTTCTCTGCACTATAATTTATCATCTGAGATGAGTGAGTTGCCATCAAGTACAGCATATGTATCATAATGCCAACATCAATCTCAATCTAAGCTGCAGCAATCAAGGCACTTTTGATGGATGGGTTTTCCTCAACAATTCGACTTGGTAATAAGGTATAAGAAAGGTATCCACATAAAGTTGTTGATATGCTTTCTAGGCCTATTATTAGTACAAATACTTTGCTCAAGCATAATTCTGTTTTGCATGAAAGTTATATTGAACAATATGCATTAGATAATGACTTTCAAGATGTTTATGCAAGCTTGAGTCAAGGTAACCAAGTAGAGTAATTTGATTATCATTTGCATGATAACTTGTTGTACCATCTTGGCAAGCTTTGTATTCCACGGGGAGAAAGAGTCAACATCATAAGAGAGGCACATACTTCTCTTATTTCTAGTCATTTCGGTGTAAGTAAGATGGTGGCACATCTATAGAGGTGTTGTTATTGGCCTTGTATGCTTGAAAGTGTGTCACATTTTTTTAAAGGATGTTCATTATGTGCAGTCAATAAGCCTAGCAATAGGAAGTTAGGACTGTACACATCACTTCCGGTTCCTTCACGATTGTGGGAGAGTGTTTTTATGGATTTTGTAGGAGGTCTTCCATTATCAAAAAGAGGTCATGATTATTTGTATGTAGTTGTGGATCAGTTATGCAAAATGTGTATTTTGATGCCATGTAAAAAGAAAATTACAATTGAACAAACTGCTCAGTTATTCTTTCAAAATGTATGGGTGCATTTTGGATTGTCCACATCCATTGTTAGTGATCGAGATTCTCTCTTTGTTGGGAATTTTTGGTCAAGCTTGTGGGGATTCATGGACACCAAATTGAAAAAGATTACAACATTTCATCCACAAATAGATGGTCAAACAGAGGTGGTGAACATGACAGTGATACATCTTCTTCGTGGATATTGCAACAAGCATCCTAAATTGTGGGATGAACATTTGCACTATATTCAACATGCTTACAACCCAGTCAAGCACTCATCAACTCAAACATCGCCATCTGAAGCATGTTTGGGATACTTGTCTAAGTCTCCCTTGGATTTAATTTTGGGAAATATGTTGCTATTGTTGGTCATAGTGACATAGGCAAAGCAAGAAGGTTCATTGAATAAATCCAATTGGTACACCAAAGAGTTCAAAAACAGCTTGAAAAGAGCCAAGGAAAGTATAAAGTAAGGCACGACAAGCATCGTGTAGATCACAAGTTTCAAGTCGGTGATGAATTTTGGCTTCACATTAGCAAAGAGAGGCTCCAAGGAGAAGGTAAAAAGCTAAAACCAATTGGATATGGTCCATTTAGAATTCTAGAAAAGATTGGTAACAATGCCTTCAGGTTGGATTTGCCTTCATATATGTAAATTTATGCTATTGTTAATGTTGAGAACTTAAGGTTGTATGAGTCTCCTTTGATTGAAGATCAAGGAGAAAATGTCCAAATTCCTTCCATTGAAGATTTTTCTCCTGAATACCTCGCTGAACTGCAACAAGACACCATTCTTGACAAAAGAACAAGGTCTTCAAAATGAGAGAATGTGGATTACCTTCAAGTGGGGTTCAAGGGAACAAATCCTTCAAAATCCAAATGGATCGAGATTGGAAAGGTGAGGGAACTGTACCCTCACCTGCTGGACAACTGAAAGTGATATTTTGGTGTCCAAAAGGTTTCCAATGGGGAGGAATGATCAGGTACTTAGAAAATAGCTCAAAATTGAAAGTTGTTGGATTGGTGTGGAACCTGAATGACCACATAGTGCTCGTCATCCTGAATTCGGAACAAATCGTTTTGCACGAAACAGACATTGTATGCTCCCAGAATCATGTTCTGTTCACTTTCCCAAACAGGTGAATTTAAAAAAAAATTGACAGCCTAGTCAGTAGTCCATATTGCTGATGTGGCATTGACTGGGCATGGGTATGTGGTAGGTTGAATAATCAACATTCTTCGGTGAATCGTATTGTGCCAAGTGGCACATTCTCATTGGTTATGTTTTGGCAATTTTTGATTGGTTGGTGTGGTGGCCAACCACGGGTTGACACGTGGCCCAGATAAAGGCCGCCACGTGGTAGCCCAGGGGGCCATCAAATTATGGATCAGGTCTCGGCAGAGGCAACGGGGGTCGAACCTATGATAAAAAACAACTGATTAAATTCTTCCACCAATACACCATACACATGATTCTTAATATATATGGTGTGCGGGTTTCATTTGAATTCAAATGCACGCCGTATCGAAGGAGGGGCCAACCCACTGGGGGCTGTCCCTTGGCCTCATCTTTACCATGTAACCACCAATGAATGGTACAGGGGTGGGCCATTGGCCTTAGCCTCGGGCATGTGGCCCCCACGCGCCCAAATTTTTCGGAATTTAGGCATTAGCGGACATTTCAAGTGTCCGACAATTTCGCTTGAATTTCAGCGAAATTTTCACTTCGTTAGCACGTTTTGGGGCAAATTTGTAGAATGGTGTCAGATTTTGGGGAATTTGCTATGTGATTAGTAGAATATTGGGAAATTCCATAAATTCTTTATTTTTTTTACCAAATCAGGAGCATAAAGAGGCTACATAGGAATTATTGGGCATTCTAGAGCCATTGGAATAGGTTTAAGAGCTTTATGAGCATTGTAAACTGATGTATTCACACTTTTGAGAATAATAGAGAGGGCCAAGCCATTGGAAGCTGGGCCAAGGATACGTAGTTCAAGAGGGGTGAAATCCTTCATCGTGTTTTGCTATGATACTATTTATGGTGATGTTTATGTCTGCTATATGCTGCTATTTAGTCATTTGTTTATGTTAATTTGCACATAAAATTTACATAAAAACACTCAAAAACCCATGTTTAAACTTGCAAATAATTTCATAAATCCTCAAGCACATTTAATATATTCTAAAAATGAATTTTAGCACAATAAAATTAATTTTCTCAATCAAATCAACCCATGAAATAAATTATGCCACACATGATCTGGAATTAGTTGCAGTTGTAATGGCCTTGAAACTATGGAGACATTATCTCATTGAGCGTCAATTTGAATTAAGAATGGATCATAAAAGTCTGGAGCATATCTTCACCCAAAAGGACCTTAATGCTCGACAACGATGTTGGAGTGAGATATTTAGTGAATATGATGTGAGGATATCCTACATCAAAGGAAAATAAAATAATGTTGGAAGTTATTTAAGCAAGAGACCCAGAGTTCATTTAATATTATCATTGAAGATAGGCCTAAGAAGCCTGATTCTAAACCACCTTACAGGGGATCAACAATACCAACAAATAAAATTTTCCTTACAAGCATGAGTACATGTGGCATCCAAGTGGGATGGATACACCTTATAAAATGATGGATTGTTACAATATATAGGTAAGATGTATGTGTCGGCTAATGATGAATTTTAGGAATTAATAATGAAGGAAGCCCACCAAGCTCCATATGCTGCACATCTAGGGGTCCAGAAAATGTATGCGTATTTAAAACAACTATTTTTCTAGACATGAATGAAAAAAGATATAACGAAGTTCTTGGCCCAACGTTAAGAATGTCAACAGGTTAAAGCTAAAGATCATCACACTGCAGGTCTTTTACAACCCCATGATATACCAAAAACTAAGTGGGAAGTTGTTTTGATGGATTTTGTTGGAGGCTTATCTATGAGTTCCCAAAGACATGACTTCATTATGGTCATTGCTAATAAATTAACTAAGAGTGATCACTTCATTCTAGTTAAGAGCAACTTTGAGGCACCAACTATTGCTCAAGTTTTCCTAAAAGAAATAATTCACCTTCATGGAGTGCACTAAAAAATAACATTCGACAAAGACGCACGTTTTACTTCTATATTTTGTCAAAGACTTTTACAATCTATAGGAACAAAAATCAAATTCAGTACCGCATATCATCCAAAGTAGATGGGAAAAAAGAGAGAGTAAACCAAGTATTAGAGGACATGTTAAGAATGTGTGTCATGGATCAACAAAATCAATGGGAGAAATACCTTCCCTTAGTGGAATTTGCATACAATAATAATTATCATAGTTCACTTCAGGCAACTCCCTTCAAAGTCTTATATGGAAGACCATGTCTTAATCCATTGAGATGGGATTGATTAGAGAATCGAGTCATGTTGGGACCTGAAATGCTCTAAGAAATTGAAGAACAAATGACTACAATTAAGAAGAGGATAAAGAAGCCATGGATCACCAGAAAAGTTATGAAAATGCAAACAGAATTGATAGAAGCTGTGAGGAAGGAAGCGAAGTTTTTCTTAGACTCAAACCCTCTACGAGTTCCTTCATATTTGGCAAGGGAACAATGTTATCCCTTAGATTATTTGGCCCATTTAAGATCTTATAGAGGATCAGACCAATTTCTTATAAGCTCAAGCTTCCATTCCATCTAAGAAGGATGCATAATGTGTTTCATGTTTCTATGCTTAGAAAATATGTACTTGACCCATCTTATGTGTTGAGATTTGAGAAATTACAAGTTTCTGAGGAGGGAGTCATTCAGGTTGAACCATTATGTATACTGGACCGCCAAGTTTGTCGGCTCAGGAATAGTGAGATTGAGCAAGTCAAGGTCCAGTGGAACCAATATAACCCACGGTGAGCTACTTGGGAAGATGTAGATGCTATTTTTAATTATTTTCCTTATATATTTGATTAAATTGTGTGGTGAGCTAGATATGAGTGCATAACTTAGCTAAGGTAAATAATTTTATGGAGCATATAGATCATGTATTATTGTTTAAATTTTATTGATACATCTAAATTGTACACTATGATTTCAGTTATGGTTTTAGTTAATTTTTGTGTCAAAATAGGGTCATTGAGTATAATGTTGGGATGAGGTTTCATGATATAATGGCATGTGGATAATGATGCACATGTGGTTCTTATTTATATAGTTGTTACGATAACGTTGTTGTATTCTTATGATGAATATGATATGCATAGGGATTATGATGTTATGTTGAGGTATATTGAGATGTGGTTCATTTATTATGTGATGATATGTCTTTGATGTTGAATGTTGATATTATGATGTGAAGCATGTGGTAATTGTATGTAGATTTATGACATGTAGAATTTTTTGATAACAATGGTGTTATGTTCTCATGATGACATGCAAGACTTGGCATGTGGATTATTTTCTATGATACTATGATGTTATAGCTAATGCATTGGATGTATGTTGAGATGTGGTGATTGACAAGACATCCACAAATAGGTCGAGAGAGTTGGTTTATCTAATGATCTTGTGGGAGCCCATACATGCGAGGGAGAATATGTAACACCATATGGGTTGGGGACAAACTCAATCAACACTACATATGTTAGTGGTTACTTTGTCTTGTATAGCTATTGATGGATATCACTTGAGGGGCTATGGGACCATCTTGAGGAGGCCAAGTGCCTGAAATTGGATTGGGATGCCAAAGTTTGGTGGGGCTGTAAGGACTTCGATGCTTGGGGTTGTGCACCTTAGTGAGTGTGGAGGGAGTGCGCCAACCTTGCGAGATGGCCTGAGTCATTGAGTATTGGGACTAGATGCTTGCCTTGGGGCTAGCCATAGGCAATGGTATAGATCGATGAGACTTATGCATGGTTCCAAAAGTGAGAAAAATGACAGAGATTTCTTGGGATTTCCCGGGTGTTGTGGAAACTTTCAATGCCTGCTAGTTATACTAGTTCGACAGAGGGTGTAGGGCAAAGATGAAGTACTAAATAACTAAATAAATAAAATGTTAAATGATTCAACTTAACTTCGGGACAAAGTTCCTTAAAGAGGGGGATTATGTAATGCCCCCTAATAATAATAATAATAATAATAATAAACAATAAATAAAATAATATAATATTAAAATATAACTAAATAAATAATAAACAAAGAAGAAAAGATAATAATGATAAATAAATAGTAAAAAATAAAGAAAATATAATAATAGTAAATAGATACTTATGACAACATCTTTCGGTAAAAATCACATTGGATACAATCTCGTCGACGCTTTTCGAATCAACCAATGTGGTTCATCTTTAGGACAAACTACATTGGTTGGTTCGAAACACGTTGACGAGATTATCTCCTATGTGATTTTTACTAAAAAATGTTGTCATAAATATTATGGATTACATAAGTATAAGTTCAAAAAAGTAAATAAATAATATATAATAAAGAAAAGATAATAATGGTCAATAAATAATAAATAATAAAGAGAATATAATAATAATAAATAATAAAATAGTAAATAATAAACTGGAGTTCTAAATAAATGTATATAAAAGTAAACTATAAAAATAATTAAAAAATAAGTAAAGTTAACAAAAAGTAAAAAAGAATAAAACAAGAAAGAGTTTTTTCCCTGTAAGGAAAAATCATAATTTCATTAAGAAAGAAAATTACATTCTGTAGATGCTGGTGCATATGCAGTTCATAAACATATCATGATTAAACAAAATTGTTGCCATTGATCCACGCAGGGGGCAACAATAAAATAACAAAAGCCAAATCAAATATCATACTAATATCCATGCTGTTCAGTGTCAATATATACATACAAAATTGGTATGTGCCTGATTTGTGGAAAAACAAAAACTATAACACAAATTAAACATTTAGGTCCATGAAAGGCCGATGGAAATACTAGTAGAAAGTATCACCATGACGCTCTCTATTCAACGAGATGCCCTGCTCCCGATCGTAGCCTCTTTGGATAAGCTTTTGGCAGCCCCATTCTGCTCCCTGTAAATGTGTAAGCATGTAAAAGAATCAAAAGATGTAATCATTCTCAAAGTTTCATCCAAGATATAAATCAATGCAAAAGTAGAACATCTGGTTTTTTTGTTTAGCCAATCACAAATAATTTTTGAGTCCCCAAATAATTGTAGATCTCTGCAGTTTTTTTTCCAAGGCGAACTGAATGATATGTTTGGCTGCAAGGAGCTTAGCAGAATTGTTAGAGCCTCTTTGGAAGCCTATGAGCATAATAAATTTATGTTGATGGTTTAAATGAAGAACGACTCCCCCCCCATATCCTTGCTCTTGTTCTGCACCGTCAAAGTAAGCCCAAGGTTTGTTGTGGTCGATTTGAATAGGGGTGGGGTTACGGGAGCTGCATGGGGGAGGGGGGTCGTCTGGAATAAGAGAATAATCAGCCATGACATTGGCCACCAAAATAACCCAATTCGTCACTGTGTCTTGAAAGATTAAACGGTTTCTCGCAATCCAGATAGTCTAGCAAATCAGAAGGGGAAGGTTTCTGAGTTTAGGCGATGCTGAAGTGTTGAAATAGGATTGCCAAGCCTCAAGAATAGTATTGCCGGCCCAAATTGCAGAGGGGGCGATGGGGGGAAGTATAAGATTCCACAGATTATTAACAGCCGTACATTCAAGAAACAGGTGGGAAGTAGATTCATTCTCCTGCTTGCATATGCTGCACCAATGGGGACCATATTGTGCTCGTTTAAGGAGGTTATCACTAGTTGGGATTTTGTTCCGAAGGATAGTCCACATTAAAAGCCTTGTTCAGGGAGGAGCTTTAAGCTTCCAAAGATGTCTCCACCAGTTGGCAAGTATTAGAGGCTTCCTAGGTGCCGACAGTATCAGATATCCTTCTTTTGGCGAGTACCATCCATTCTTTGATAGAGCCCATATAATCTCATCATCACCATCAAGGATACGAATGTGGGCATCTGTGAGAGCCTGTGTGTAGTCCTCCCATAGCTGTGTCCAAAAATGTGGAATGTTTAAATGATGAGCAATTTTCCATGCCTGTTGGAGGAAAGATGTGTTCTCTATGTCTGCAATTTGTGCAATATAGGAAATGTTATGTAGCTGGAGATATTGTATGAGATCCATAGGAATACGGTGAATATTCCCACATCCCACCCACAGATCGAGACCAATTCGAACAGTGTTCCCAGAATGTATTCGCCAAGTGATGCCCTCTTTGATGGGGTTAAAAGCTTTTAGGACAGCCTTCCAGATGATAGAGATGCATGAGGTGTTTAGGTGAGGTCTTCTAATCCAGTCCATAGTGTGCATTAGAGCAATATATTTGGCATATGTAACCCTTGTCCAAAGGCTGTCTGCTGATACTAATTTCCAACCGAGTTTGACAGCAAGTGTAGATGAGAAGTCTTCTAGCTTTTTTAGGCCCCACCCTCCCTAATTTTTGGTAGGTTCAGGGCCTCCCACCTGACCCAAGCAAAAGTCATACCCTGTTTGTTCCCTTGCCAAAGAAATCTGTAGCAGAAGGATTGCATTTTAGTGAGTATGCCTCTGGGTATCCAAGCTAGGGACATCCAATACACAAGAGTGGCCTCCAGGACGCTTTTGATTAGAGTGAGATGTCCTGCTGGCGAGAGGTATTTGAGGTACCAAGTATTTAGTCTTTTCTCCATCCTGGAGATGAGCCAAGTCCAGCGAGTGATTTTATAGCCTAGTGGCTTCAACTTGTAACCCAAATATTTTAAGCCATCAGATAGTTGCAACTGAGTGAAATGGAAGCATTGCAGGGCAATGAAGATCTCATGCGGAGTACATTCGGCTCCTGTCAAAGTGGACTTTCTATCATTTATGATCATACCTGTTGCCTCTTGAAAAAGGGAGAAATTGGCTTTGATGTTACTAATGTCCCTAATGTTTCCATTAATAAATACAAGTGTATAATCTACAAAGAGAAGGTGGGTCAGGATGTATCCATCAGTTATCTTTATGCCTTTTAATCTTCCCCTTCAATGATCTTCTTTGCTGAGATTATTGAGTCCTTCCATAACTAGCAAGAAGAGTAAAGGCGAGAGAGGACATCCCTATCTCAATCCCCTTTCAGAAGTAAAGAATGGAGAGGCACTACCAATCACTCGGATGCTGAAAGGGATATTAGTAATGCAACTCATGATCCATTTGATAAATAAGTAAGGAAAACCTAAATGAGTTAACAACATTCTAATATATAGCCAATTTACCTTGTCGAAAGCTTTTGATAAATCGACCTTCAATATCATACCTTTACCACGCCTAGAGTGAAGAGTATGTATAACTTCCTGAGCAGTACCCACAACGTCATGAATCTATCTGTCCTTTAGGAAGGCAAATTGTTTTGGTGAAATATGATTAGAAAGTATAGGTTTCATCCAGGTTGCTATGATTGTAGCAATGATATTATATATACAGTTGCAAAGGGATATGGGGCGAAAATCCTCAAACGAGTCTGGATTGTCAGTCTTCGGGATGAGCGCAATGAAAGTGGAGGTTATTGAGGTTTCAAGGTATCCTATGGTTCTTGAGTCCTCAACAATTCTGAGCAGGTCTTTACCAATGGTGTCAAACAAAGCCAAGCATAATTCTATCGACTAACCATCGGGTCCCAAGCTTTTATCCTTTTTGAACCACTTTAAAGTGGTTTCCAATTCCTCCAAAGTAATAGCCTTTATTAAATCATCACCCTCCTCAGGATCCACATATATGGGGAAGAGATGTGCTACCCTGATGATTTCTGCCATGTTGATGTCCTTGGGAGCACTTTATGTGCGCTTGAAATGAGAGGACGCTAATTCAACAAGTTGTGGGAATGTATTAACAATCTGCCCCTGCTCATTTTGTAGCTGCCATATGGTGTTAGTCGCCTTTCTTCCATTGGAGTACTTGTGATAGAATTTTGTTTTTTCGTCCCCTTCATGCATCCAGATGGATTTGCTTCTTAGGCGCCAGGTTTCTTCCTTATCTTTAAGGAATTTTGCTCTAGCAGTGTAATGAGAAACCATCCTTTCCTTGTGTTCCTTTGAAGTGTACATTCCTCCAAGATCAATTTCAAAAGCAACAATTTCAGATTCAATCCCACATAGAGATTGATCCTCCTGTACTCTTTTTTTATGTGCTCAAATCTTAGACATTCTCTTTAGGATTGTAAGATTATGAATAAACCCTTTAATAATGTCTTCCCTCCTCCCATGGGGGTTGGCCTTCCAGAATCAGTGACCATTATTTTGTAGGAGTCTTCCTTGAGCCAGACAGAGTAGAAATTGAAGGGACCTTTAGGCTTAGATTGCCCTCCATCTATAGCCAAGTAGATGGGTAGGTGATCAGAGATCCCCCCTGTACCTACCCAATGTCTGATATTATAACCCAAGTCCATAACCTTTTCTTTGACAAGGAAGCGGTCAAGTCTGCGGGCCAAACTGTCTTCCCAAATCTTGTTGTTCCTCCAAATCACTTGAGTTTTTGTAGAGGGGATGTCGATCAAATGGTGTGCTTCCATTTCGGATAGAAAGTAATCCGAAAGGGAGTCTCGTTGTGCCCTGTGACCCTAGGATTCAAAGTATCCGATGGAAAAATTAAGGTCACGACCAAGGATTAGGTGGCATTTGAGAATAGTTCGGTACTCAAGAGGTTCTGCCAAAAAGCAAGCATGTTCTGGCAAGGCCCATAAACATTAAATATCCGAAAATTCATACCCAGTTCAGCAGATCTGATATTTTCACCAAGATGGCCTAGACCTCCCCAACAGTTGAGCAACTTGATGGTTTGAGAGTTATAACCCAAAGCTAATCCTCCCGATCTCCCATGGGCATTAAGCCCAATGAAAATCCAACTAGGAAGCATGTTTTGGAGGGACTGAGAGATGTCTATAGTAGGTCCCAAAGTCTCTTGTAGGAAAATGATATCAAGCGGTTCAATGATTATCAAATGATGAAGGGCTAGTTTTTTGTCCAGCCTAGCCAACCCTCTACAATCGTAAGAAAAAATCTTCATTGAGGGACAGACTGGGATTCTCTGGCTCTAAGCGTCCCTGGGATAGTAGATTGAACCCCGAAAGTGATCTCATCTTCAGCAGTGCCTTGGGATTTAGATAGATAAGAAGGTTGGCCCCTATGGAGTTTAGGGGGAGGGGGAGTTTGGAGTATCTCAAGCTCGACATGGTCCTGGGCTTGCCTCTTCGATTTTGAGTGCGTCATGTACCCCCCAGGAGGGGGGTCCTAGAGGATAGATGAAGGGGTTGGGAGGTGAGAGGGATTAGGTGTGGGGGGGGGTGAGAAGATGGGGCTAGAGGTGAACTGGCAGGAGAGCGGAGTGGAGAGAGGGGGTGCAGAGACTAGACCCAAACCCAGATGATCATAGGATGGGTTCAAGACATGTAGATCAGAGAAAGAACTAGATAAAATGCACTCAATATGAGATGAGCAGTAAGTGGAAACAGGGTTGAGTGGATGATTCATACCCGTTGAGGCCAAGCCCTCAGAAGGCGACTGAGGACGAGAAGGAGGAGGTGGATGAGGATGGTTGGGAGGCCGCCCTTGCTTCTTCAACTGTGGAGGTGCCACATGCTTTACTTATGGAGTCTTATGATGTTCGGTCGGGACCTCAGAAGAAACCATGTTCAGAGGAGCAATAGAAGCCTGGCTTTGAGGATGAACATCCTGGGAAGTGTGCAGGTGGGTCGTAGATTCTGGTGCCGAGGGCTGTTTTTTAGATTTTCCCAGCAGGGGGCATTCTTTATAAAGATGCTCGACCTTATGGCACCTCTGGCAACAGAAAGGAACACCCTCATAATCCAGCTGCTGTCTTCTGGTATAGTTCCTCCATCTGATGTTGATGAATTCGAGTAAACCCTCCGAAAGGTCCAGATGAACCAAGATCCTGGCATAAGCCATCTTCCCCGAAGACTGGTATGAGGCATCGTAAGTGAGGTAAACACCAAGGGCATTCCTAATACATCTGAAGAGATCCTCCATCCAAAAATGCAAACATAGTCCAAGCAATCGAACCCATATAGGGCTGGCATCGACCCTCTCCCGTTTCGGATCAAATACGGGCGTCCATATTCTGAGTAAAATAGGAGCCTGGTCAATGTGCCATACAGTGGATAACACCCAGTCCGTATGCTCCAAACTGCTGAAGTGCAATGCAAACAAGCCTTTGAAAAATGTCTGAACCTTCGGGGTATCCTTCAGGTTTTCACTCCAGGCCTCCGAGGTCCATTGTTGTAATTTTTCCACAATGTAATGCCTTCTGCGAACCCGACCCACTAGAACCTTCTCGGTAATGTGCATAGTGTCTAATAGTTCAGGGGCACCGCATCGGTCCGAAGATTTAGACCCCTTTTCTTCCTTGAAACCACAAAGCTCCCCACACCCGATGTGTCCAGAGACGAGGAAGGTGGAGTTGATTCCAAAGAAGGAGAACCCCCAGGGTTTTTGGGCGCCGCCTGCGGAATAACTACGAAGATACCGGAAATCAGTCCAATGCCTGTATAATTCCCCCGAGAGATGGTCGAAGAGATCTGAGTAGCAGGTGGTAATGATCCAAGGACCGCAATATCCAGGGGATGGTTTGTTGAGGGGGAGGGGTTCGCCGCCAGAGGGGGGAAAGGGGAAGAAACACCACCGAGAGTAGGGCAATTAGGGTAATACTGAGGAGGGAAAAGGCGAGAGACACCTCCAAGAGAAGGGCAACTAGGGTTTGTCGGAGGGTCGATAAGGGCTAGGGTGCACGGCGAGAGGGGCTGGGAGATGAAGTCAGGGGGAGAGGGAGCATATTCAGAGAGTGATACTGGTGGGATGAAAGGGTGAGAAAACAAAGTGAGGGCCTCAATTTCATCAGCAAGGTCAGACATGAAAGGGAATAAATCGACAGCTGTGGTCCTGGTGGGTGTCCAGATGGGAACGTCCTTTGAAAGTTCTTTGAAGTCACCCAACTCATCCATAACTGTCAATATTTGTTAATGAAAGTTACCAGAAGTGGACAGTGGCACCAACAACAAACGGTGAAATTTAGAAAATGGGAGGGGAGGTAAGCCTGAGCGGAAAGGTGAAAAACAACAACCGGGGACAAACAGGCAGAAGCCTGGATCAAAAGGGTCAGGGGGAATGGAGAAAAAAGCCTGCAGGTCTACGAGAGCATAAGCAGGCGGTCGACAGAAGGTTATGGGGGCAATAGCAGGCGGTCATCGGAAGCTACGGGTTGCATGCAAGCATAGCGTTAAAAACCCCAGACCCACCTCCATCTTGCATCGATAGTTCAGAAAGAGTTAAATTAAAAGAACTGTAAAAATATTAAAAATAAGTAAAGTTAACAAAAAGTAAAAATGAATAAAATAGGAAATAGTTAAATTAAGAGAACTATTATGTTAAGTAAAACTTAAAAAATAAAATAAAAGTTGCATGTTGATACATGGAATGTGTGCATGCAGATCCCTTTCTCTTTTTTAGTCTATTTTATGGACAATGAGGAGGATGAGATTCATCAATTTCTTCATCCATTCTTTTGGGAGAAAAGTGTTGTGAGACAAAGGATTCTCTGACAGTAGTACGTTGATTGAGGGATCGGGGGTGGCCAACTATAGAAATATTATGTGCAGCTGAACCTACGGTTGGGTGGAGGGTCGTCCCAAAAATATTTGTTGTAGTTAGTAGAATTCAAAGAGCATCCAACTCCAAAAGCACAAGTACAAAATATCGTCGATATAGGTAAGTCATCTCTATTCATGTTTTTTCGAAAATTCTACGTTAAATAGTTGAATAGTTGTGTTGACCTCTAGCATGCATAATTGTCTCAATTAATTCGAATTCATGGTTTGCAACTTGTTATTCCTTCTAATGTCTAACTATGGCTCTATTGGATAACTCGGGCATGTCCAATTTTTGTAATTTTAGCCCAGTGAGAATAGGCTTGCATGCCCATTTTTTATCTTATAGTTCTTCCAATATTTTTATATTGTTAGAGGCTATGGTTAAGTAGAGACTATGTAATATTAAGACATTGAACTTGTGTTACTCGTTTTGTTTCCCTTCGGGCAGACCAGTAACGCAAAGGCACTCTTTATGTAATGTGTTTTTCAAGAAATGAAATAGTCGAACCATCACAAAAAAATATATTGAAGTGTAGAATTTATAGTATAAACCATAATATTATAAACCCAATATTATACCTTAATTTTATAATGTCACAATGTGACATTTAATAAATTGCAACGTAATGTAACATTGCAACATTTAATAAATTGCAACGTAATGTAACATTGTGACAATGCTTGTCAAATTGATTGTCGTATTGAAACAATGTTTGTCACAATGTGATGTTGACTATACTTCTATACTATTCCAACATCACAATATTAAACCTTAATATTAAACCAAATATTATAAACCTTAACATTATAAACTCATCATTTTAAACCCTAAGATTAATATATTAAACTCAAATTTTAATATATTAAACTCTAGGATTATAAACTATAAGATTAATATTATAAACCCCAATATTAATATTATAATTCCTAAAATTATAAACCCTAAGTTTATTATATTAAACTCTAGGATTATAAAGCCTAGGATTAATATTAAACCCGAAATTAATATTATAAACCATGAGACTAATATTATAAACCATAAGATTGATATATTAAACCCTAATATTATAAATCCTATGATTAATATTATAAACCGTAAGATTAATATATTAAACCTTAAGTTTAATATATTAAACACTAGGATTATAAGCCATACGATTAATATTATAAATCCCAATATTATAAACCCTAAGTTTATTATATTAAATTCTAACATTAATATTATAAAACCCTAACATTATAAAACCCAATATTATAAACCCTAACATTAATACATTAAACCATAAGTTTAATATATTAAAACTTAGGATTAATACTATAAACTCTAGGATTAATACTATAAAATCTAAGATTAATATTAAACCCTAAGATTAACATTATAATTCGTAGGATTAATATTAAACCTTATGTTTAATATATTAAACCCTAGGATTATAAACCCCAAGATTAAGTTATTAAACCCTAGCATTAAAATCCTGATATCAATGTTATAATCCCTATAATTAATATTATAAACCCTATAATTAATATTATAAACCCTAGGATTATTAAATGTTGTCGATAGATGTATGTCAACCATATTTACTAATATAGATGCGCTAGTTGACAACCAATGCGCGTGGGGTGGATTCGTAGATAATGGTTAACTATTGTTGACATTCATTGAATATGGTTAGAACTGGTAGATGAGGGTTGATTATTATTGACAATGCTTGACCATGACTGACAAGATTGACCGAAATTGAGGAGGGTTGATTGAGATTGATCACAGCTGACCAAACTTGCCAATGGTAAATTATTAATCTAGCAATATATTTATATTCATATGCCAATGTTACATCAATGCTGACCATTGTTACAATGTCACATTAATGTTAACCATGTTGGATGTAACGTTAATTTCAATTTTAAAGATACATTAATGGTTGAAGAGAGTTAACCACAATTGATCTAGGTTGTCATAATTAAGCTTGGTTAATTATGGTTGACCGTAATTAAAATGATTAACCTTAATTAATTAATATTATTAAGATTAATATAATAATGTATATATTTTATTAATGTAACATCATGAATACTATTAATAATATTTTTATTAAGATCAATGTTATATTTTTTTATCCCGGATCCGGGTGTTAATGGCGCCCTAAATGGCATTCATGCGCACTTAAGACGCATGAGGCTGCCACCTGCTGAGCAGCGTGGAGCCCCAAACATAGTTTGGAGGCGGGACGATGATCGTTATGACCATGGCACGGTGCAGGACAACGCCATTAATGGCGAGCGGAGCCCGACGCGGCCAGAGGAGGGGTATTTACAGGAAGCAGCTCGATAAGATTTTCATTATGCCTGCAACTAAAGTTTGCTCTGTTCGGTTTATGGTGAGTTCGGTGGGTGAGATCGTTTGGGAGCCCTGCCTTCGAGCTGGTATAAGCTCGAATTGGCAGCCTTTCAACTCCGCCGGCGCTCTTCGTTCCAGAATTCAGCTATCAGGTGGGGGTAAGTGCCTCATTCGCGACAATTTCAATTTCTCTGGCTCTGTTTTAAGGTTCAGTATTTCAATTGTTCTCTGTTCGGCCTCGCATCCTGGTCTGAGGTCTTTGCCTGCTCTACGGAGTATCCCTGGTTCCCTCTCTGCTTCGCTGACCATTTCAATCCTCCTCTCCACCATGAAAAGATCCGGGAAGCGCTCTCGCTCCGGAGACAAGTCGGGCAGCAGCAAGCGACATGCTGCGCGCCCTCATTCCACCCCTCTGCTTACCACCATCAATATGACTTCTCACCTGGAGGATTCCCCTGCTTCCAACCCAAACCGCCATCCGATACCCAATAGCGCCTTCCAGTCCACCCATTTCAAATTCCAGAGCAATCTAAACCGCCCCCTGGTTTCTGCCCAAATTACCATCTTGATGACGGAGGAAATCAACCAGGTTCCTCCAATAACCTGCATAAACCCCAATTCCTCCGGAAGCAGTGACCACTCCTCAGCCCAGTTAGCCATGGCTGCAAAGACAGAGGATGTTCCAGTTATTCAGGTTGACTCGCCTTCTCCAGTCCCTCCTCTGAGCGACTGCATCAACCTCTTCCTCGACCCCGACGTTGGCAACACAGACAAAGAGCAAGAAGGCAACTTGGAGCATGGCAAAGAGGGGCACAACCATGATGATGCGTGTCAGCCAGATGCAGAAACACAGGGGGACGATGGAAGCTGAACAGTTGGCACCGGTGTTTGTTCTTTTTGGTTTTTGGGAGGCCATCTTTGGTTGTTGGCTCATTTTTGGGTTTCTCCAGCCACGACGGATGCAATTGTCTTGGTCTCAGTTCTCTCTCTCTCAGTTTCTCAGTATTCTTAGTACTCTCTTTCTCTGTTTGTTTGTAAAGCCAAGGAATTTGGCAGTTTGTTCAGTTTTTCTGGATGTTAGTTTGGATGTAATCCCCAGCATCTCTCTGTCGGGGAATTTTTGTAACATATGGGATGCGCAGGCTTCGACAGCTGCCCCCTACTGTAAATTTACGTTTACCAGTTAATAGAAAATAGATTAGTCTTTTGCCGAGAAAAAAAATGTTATATTTTTTAATAATGTTATTATGAGTAAAATATAACTATTCACTGGCCTATATCCATCTTAACTCCGAACCTATCAAGGGTAAAGACGGATCAAATCTCTTGAGATACAAACCTCTTTTAAAGTTAAAAGAGATTTGATTCCTCTCGACGCTTGACAGATTTGCGATTAAGATGGATCTAGTCTGGGTTTTATATACACACATACCATATCTAGGCTTGACCCATCTCTCCCTCTCTCTCTCTCTACCCTCCTACTCCACTCCCTCCCTCCCCCTCTCCTTCTCTCTCTCAAGTTCTCTCTCTCTTCTTTCCTTTCTCTATTTCTGTCCCACCTTCCTTTGACTCTCCCCCTCATCTCTCTCTGCCCTCCAACTTTGTCATTATCTCCATCCCTCTCTCCTTCTCTCTTTCCCCCTCTCTCCCATCCATCTCTTTGTCTCCTTCTCTCTCTTCCCTCTCTCCCTCTCTCTCTGCGTTCCTTTTCTTTGTCTTCCCTCCCTCTCCTCCTCTCTCTCTTCATCCCCCTCTCCATCTCTCTCTCTCCTTCCCACCACGCCCTCTCTCTCTCCACCCTCCAACTCTCTCTCTTTATCTCTTTCTCTCTCTCCACATGATGGATAATTTTCACTCTATGTAATCAATGCTATATGTAATGTCTAAAGTATTCTACATTCTATTTTTTATTGTGAAATGAATTATGGTTTTTTGGCATATGGTATTGATAAGCAATGGTATTGTAACAAAACATATTTACAAGTTAATAATATCCATGGTAAATTGGGGTGGATATCCATGGTTATGAAATTTGTTATGTTGTAAGTTTATTATAAGTATTAAGTTTTTATGTGCCTATTAATTAAATTTAAATTTAAATATGGTTATGTTATCATTAGTAGTCGTTGTCAAGGAAGGACTCTAACAATCGATTTGTTTGTTGATCACTATTAGTTTAACAGTAACCAATGCAAATTATAATGTTTAGCTTTGAAAAATACATATTTTTTTTTCAATATTATTATTTTTTTTTAAACATTTGATTGGACCATAACATGAAGGTTGCAACCTTTGCACAATAGAATGCCATGTGAATAACTGCCTTACATATTTTATGCCATACTTTATGGATATGGTTGCAATATTCGTGGATGAATTTTAGGTATTTGTGTAGTGATTTTATATTATTAAGTTTTGCAGGAAAACCATCCAAAAATAAAATACTTGAAAATAACTTATACTCAAGTTAATAACATATCTATCATTAATTACTTCCCACCATAATTTAAGTAAGTGTTTGCATAAAAACTAGATAGGAATAAGATTTAAAAATATACTTACAAGTTACTTCCGACCATTATTTATGTTTTCTTCGACACTTATGTAGGATTAAAATCGTAAATGCGTAGACTTACTAGTGGTTACTACCCACCAAAATCTATGCAAGTTTTTTTGCTTAACACGCAATTTACTTATCCATTTCACATCTCAATTTATTAGTTACTACAAAGCAAGACTATAGGTTGATTTTTCTATCAATGATTATTAATTTAGCATTGACCAATGCAACTTATAATTATTTATGCAATTTTTCCCAGAGCATAATTTCTAACTTGGGTTAGAGGGGCTAAGTTGCCACGCAAAACAAAATTGCAATATAACAATTGAATTTTGTTATTTTTTATTATTTTTAACTTTTATTATTAATTGAGCCAAGATTTAAGTGTTTACACTACAATATCTCCACCATACTAGGCTCTATATTACTTTTAACCTTTTATTATTTTTCAATTTAGTAGACATATAAATGTTAAATGTTAAACATTTACACCTATACATCTCCCCTTATACTAGGTTGTACATCGCTTCTTGGCACAATAATATTATTTCATGGAAAAAAAACTATCAATAATATTATTAATACTATAATTTAATAATCTTCGAGGGTTAGCTCAATTGGTTGAGGTCTCTTTGCTAAAGCACCTCACAATTAGGGGTCACAAGGTTAATAGGCTCTAATTAGTTTGACCGTCCAGATGTAATACCATTGAGTAGATCTATTGGGAAAAAAACTATAATTTAATAAAAAATATCTATTAAATATTATAGTTTAAAACTAATACTAAAACAATAATTTAATATTAAATTCAAACCATAGTATTAAGACACAAAATTAATAAATTTACAATGAAAAAAACCTAATACAATGAAACCTTGAGGTTGGGCATTTCTTCATCGTAAATAAACTTTATCCTAACAAAACCCTAAGTCAGACGATGAAACATGGAGACGATGAAACCCTTGCAGTGAACAAACAACGATATTTATTAATTTTTATTTTCTAAAGCATTCATTTAAACATGAGAAAAAAATCGATATTAACATGTTAACCATGAACTTTTACGCAATAAAAATTGCACAAATTCATGATCAAACTTGTGACAGTTGAGGTTGAACATAAATAGAATTTGAAAAAATATATAACTAGCAATTTCATCAAGAGGTGCAAAGGAAGGCTGAAAGGAGTCGGGAATGTGGAAGGAAACTATCTCCTTGTGCTTCATGTCAGGATACATCATCAATGTCACCTTATGGGGTGCATAATGCCACATTGAAGGGGAAACACTTTCTAACCTCTAGACCTCAGGAACCACTCCAGTCGTTGCAATCAAAAAGGGTTGTGTCAATGGATATGATCTCTACTTGAGCCTTGCTGTTCTATAGCATCCACGAATGCTATAGATGATAAGAAATCCAACAAAATGCCATGGATTCTGGGCATCGACAGGTGGTTTTCCATATGTATGTTATGAGATCAAGTTGTGTAATTGTATAAATAAACAAGGATAACGATTATTTATTTATTTATTTCTTAACCTGTCCTTTTAAATATAGAATAAAGTTTGATAGTCAATCTGACTATTGCGACAACGATCCAGACCAATTTATCTCTTAATGGGTATGATTTGATTCTTTTCTGAAAGAATAGAGTCAGACTTGAGTCAACTTAGCCCTATAGGAGTTTGGTAAAGAGGCAATTGAAAGACTGGTATAGTGCCAGTGGGAGAAATACCTCAACTCTAATCCAAAACAAAGGGGAGCTAGACTTATAACCTAAAAATATATACTTTCAAGTTTCAACCATTTTACCATAACAGATCACGAACAATATCAGGAGAAGAGTGGCTCACTTGTTCAAATTGGTTTTCGTTGTTTTTTTTTTCCAGCGCATTGGATATAAAAATAAAAGTTTAAGCCTAAAGGGATAGCTTAATTGGTCAAGTTCCTGTTACTAAGTACCTCGCCTAGTGGGAGGTCACGGGGTCACATTTCCTCGACGCCCTTGGGGTTAGGCCTTGCTAGTTTGGTCGGCGGGTAGGTCCATTCAGGTTGATCTACCTAGATTTTCTTATCGATGTAGCAGCCACTTAGTGTTCGTGAACCACCCTTAAAAAAAATCAAAACAAAATGTTTACGATGAGAATACAACACAGTGTCCAAGTTTAAGAAAGAAATAGCAGGAACTAGACTTGAGTTGAGAATTACGATAGCCAAAAGTTGCCATGGATTATCAATCCATCGTCATGGCCCTCTTGGTCTAAAGGGATATAAAATTTATCTATCAACATAGTATAACTGCCTTTCCTGCCTTATACTTTGAGTCTAATATGGCCCAAAATAGTGATTGAGAGCTCTCCTTCCTTGAATCCCAGTCGACAAAAGAGAAGGCTTACTGAATTTATCCACCTCCTCGTTTAAGGTTTTACGCAAGGAACTTTAGGGATGTTCCCCATTCTTCTAGCATTTCCCTGTAGCAAAGCTTTCACCTTTGTTTACAGTGCTAGTATACCTAAAACCTAGATCTTTTACGTACTCTAAGGGACTTCAAAAATCTTTGCATGTTATACAATCACCACCCTCTAATGACTCAATTGCACGTCCATGAGTGACTCTGCCATTCAAATTGAGAGGTGAGCAACTAATGGTGGAAACTATCTTTTACACTAAATAAACATCCTCTTTCAAAGATGTGGAAGTCTAATCTGTGATCATGGTGAGAGAAATATCATGCTACATGTTGGGCAGCAGATCCCCCGCGTAACGGTTTTGGGCTTAAAGCCCACAATTTTGGTTATTGGTAATGTAAAGGCTCTGTGAAGTGCACAAAGCGCGAATTGTAATAAGTCAAGTCAAAGGGTTGTCCGCCCAAAAATAATGTAAGATAATAGAAAGCGAGTTAGCCTACCCATAGTCCGTATACCACGGGAATGTATAAATAGAGCAAGGCTCTAGGTTTAGAAGTCAGTTTTTGGTAGATTTGATCGGATCTGAGGTGTTATGGGCTGTTGACGGAGATATTCACTCTAAGTCTATAAATCCGAGTTGGGGTTGTAGTAGTAGAAGAGGCTCTGCAGCTGTGTACGCAGAGGTCTGGTAGAGTCTGCGGCTGAGTGCGCAGGAAGGAATTGGAGTGTACTGGGACAAGAAGATTAATATAAGATAATTGTTTCTGAAATATCATGCATTTGTTTGTATATCTGTGTATTTATTCTTCTGTTATGGTTTCATACATCTCTTTAAGGCTTATGTTTGCGTGCACTTGTTACAAATATTAAATGCTTGCTAAAGACTACTGAATTAAGTCAGATCTATAATAAAAACATACTAAGGGTAAGGGATATAGACCTCATTAAGACATCCCTAGGGTGTGGAAACCTGGTTCCAACACCCTCCCATACTACCTCGAGTGAGACCTCAGTCCGCGCTCTGTAGACTGTTGCCAAAAGGGCTGGTAGTTTCGAGATTTGTTTGGCTAAACACTTCTGAACCTGGGTTTGGCCCCAACAAACCAACAAATGGTTCCATTGCCAGGAGTGGGATCTGCCTAAGGGATGTCTGATGTCGGAACACCGGAACCCTACGAAGAAGGAAATTGAAGATTGGTTGGATCAGAAGCTTCAAGAGTTCGTGATACAGGAAAACAAAACCACCCAGATATCCAAGAAGAGGTGGCTAGATTGCTACATATACACGGAAATCCACGCGATCTTCTTCGTGACATTCTCGTCAGAGCTGTATGATTCGATCGCAAGGCTAGTTGATAGCCAGGGAAGGTGCAAGCTCGATCAACCGATAGTGTGGACTCCGGAGCTAGTTCGCAGACTAGAGGCTTTAAAAGATAAGATCGCACAGGTCGTGGACCATTGGCTCAGCCGGATAATAGGAGGGTTTATCACTGAATTCACGATAGACACAACCGTGAGCTACAATGAAGCAGAACGATGTTTTCTCTAGGGACCGCGAGGTAGGTACAACAAATCCCTGAATACCTGGATTAAGATGCTGTTATGTGAAAAGCGGGTTATGCGAATAAATTAATGAGTAGGACAACGCGGAGTGGAAAAATATACAAAGGGATCGAAGGGTTAGGGAACAATCCTTTAATTTCACCTTCGCGAGAGAGCGAGGAAGAGCGGGCTCAGGTTTTTCCAAGGAGTGCGGTCAGTCTGATAAGGCAACGCATTCCGCAGTTATCACCTCCACTTACGCCATCAGCCACTTCACCTACTTCACCTCCGTTCTCAACCACCCCACCTCCACCAAACCCATAGTTCAGCATGGCAAGCATGATCAAGCTACTCGTATTCAAAGGAGTAGGGAATGAAGATCCAGATCAGTTTTAGTTCGTAGTAAGAGCAGTGTGGGAAGCACACGGGGGTTACAGATGACAACATTAAGAAGGCCACACTGGTAAGTGCGCTGCAGGATCGCGCACTGACATGGTATATTAAGCACTTGAATGATCATCCAAATGTAGGAGTAATGGAGATCCAAAATGCGCTGAACAGAGAATTTAGCCGGCCGAAATTAGAAACACAGTCGATCATTGGATTTAAGGAGATCGCGATGCTTCCAGGAGAAACCCCCTGGGATCTGGATCACAGGTTGAAAAGTACGATCCACAAAGATAATATGATCTTGACAGATGCACAACATCGTGCGTGGTTTGTGGCCTCTTTGACACCACACTTGAGGATGACGCTTTCACAACAGAAGCTCTCAACCTAGGCAGAAGCATTGGAAATGGTGATGAGGTTGCATGAAATGTCGATACAGGATCCGGGGTTGGGAGTCCACCAAATAAACGTGCAGCTATAGAACCTATGCTTGGAGATGCAGAGTTCGAAATAGGATAGGGCACCCCGGACGGAGGTGCGCGAAGAAGTGTGGTGCATAAAATGTAAGGGCCAAGGCCACGATAAGGATCACTGTCTGGTATTTGCGAACTATTTGGTAGGAGGGGGACCAATGCCGTTGAGACCTGAGGCACAGGCAGGGCCAAGTGCGGTGCCCACGCTCTGGTGTGCGATCTGTCAAGTGAGAGGAAAGCACGTGACAGACAACTGTCACCTATTGCGAAAGTCTACTCAGACTCCGCAATTTTTTTTTTTGTAATTTCTGTAGATCAGTGGGCCACGATGAGCGGACATGTAGAAGCTATGAGCTAATGATGGATAGGACCACAGCTTATCGAATGCAGACAGAAACTCGAGGCATCGATCTAGCTGCAACAATAGTGCCGGGTTGATTTCAAGGACGAGGTCGAGGCCGAGGAGGAATGGGGCCCGGAAGGGGCCGCAAACAGAGAATATATTATAATTGCAGAGGACCAGGGCACTACGCTTGTGATTGTACCAACCCCACGAGAATATCTTGTCCGCACTGTGAGTAGTTTGATCATGAAATGGTAGATTGTCCGATAGTAATCGCACAAATGTGCAAGAAAGGGGTACTACAGCCTACTCCAACACAAAATATCCAAATGATGACGTCCAAACAGTGCGAAGAAGACCCCAACGTGAACATGATGCTTAGAAGCGGTGCGACCACAAGGGAAGATAAGGAAAAGCAACCCGAGGATGATACATGGGTTCGCAAGGCTCCTACGAAGGAACCTGAGTTTGACTTGGAATGCGCAAGGGAAGCTAAGAAGAGCTTCAAGGAGGCCTTTACTTTAGGTAGTAAGGATCAACCAAAACCGAGAATGGATCCTTTTATGCTTACTACCTTTTTAGAGACATGAATGAAGATGCTACGAGACAATAAGGTAGTTAAAGGACTACAAGAGTTGATCACTAGGTGCGCAGGGTCAGGGAAACTGTGCATAGTTCGAAAGATGGGGAAGCATGCTTTGTGCAAATTGGTGAATATGAGATGGATTAGGTAATCCTAGATCTAGGTTCGGATGCAAATGTGTTACTAAAGCAGACATGGGAACGCATGGGCAAGCCCGCATTACAATGGTCTCCTATTCAATTACGGATGGTGAACCAACAAAAGATCGTGCCCATGGGAAGATTGCAAGGGGTAATAGTGGATACTGAAGGTGCAAGCATGCAGATGAACTTTGAGGTAATAGAGATTGTGGATGATAGTAACACTTACCTTGTGTTGTTAGGGATAGACTGGGCCACGAATATGAATGGAGTCATCAACGTGAAGAAGCGGAAAATGATTTTCGAGAAAAAGTCCCTACGCATAGTAGTTCTGTTGGATCCAGCCAAAGTAGTGCGCCACACCGAGCCTGTGCGCGAGGATGACAAAGACGATGAGCTAGATTGCATTTACTAGATAACGACGCAAGACCAAGATTGGGTGAACCTGACTGAAGATGGGAGAATCTCATGGGAGCATGACAGTTCCTGTACTTTGGATTCAGATGAAGAAATAGAATGCTGGCAGAATTAGTTGCATGAAGTAACCACGGTGAATTGCAACTTGATGATTCGATCACTACAGGGCATGACGACCGAAGCAAGGGAAATGCTAATAGATGAGGGGGTAAAAAGATTGGATGAATCCTTAGACAAATTTGAAAGTACCGTACCAAAATGACAGTAGTGCGGTTCATTCGAATGGGTGTTGCGTGTGACACCCGCATGATGGGGGCATATACATCAGAAGAATATTGGAAATTGGTGTGATGGCAGAATATAGATGCGCTTATAACTTAAAAGACCCCAACTAAGGTGGATTGGTGGAGAAGAGCAGAACAAATTGCAAACATGCCTTTTCCGATGGGTACAAACGTATACAGAATAGACTGTTCCAGCACACACCAATATTACAATCGCAGGCCCAAACATGATGCAATGACAGAAGAAAAGGATTGCGCTACCAAGTGCGAGGGGGGAAGCGTTCGCCAAGGTACGCGTAGTCACGAATAAGGGTCAGTGGATACAATGTAAAAAAGGGGATCTGAGCGTCCCACTGGTCATATGGGCATATACGGCGCTATGCAAGAACATGGTTGCGAAGTCGAGGCTAAAGAATGGTACAAGAACTAAGGTCCCTGAAGCACCTCCGCAGAAGGCCGTGGATTTAGTAATGTCAGAGAAGAGAACATCGCATGAAGTCTGGATTGTAGAACTAATAATACTGTGTGAAGAGGAGTATGAAGGGATTTAGGAATCCATTCAACAAGGGAATGTGCAACTTCACGAATTGGAAAGAAACAGGGTACTACTCAGAATGAAGAATATGATGCTGGACACAGAGATTAAACAACTCGAAAAGGAACTAAAGGAGGAATTTCTAAACAAAAAACTTGGAAAGTTGCAGTCGGATATGCGCAAACCTAAGGATGAATTAGAGGAGTACGAACGCAAGGTAATTGGTCGAATACCGTGGTTAAGGCCGTGCCTCAATCTCGAGGGAAATTAAGAGAGCGCACCACATCCAGCAACGCGCATAGGAGCGACAATAGAAACCATGTTGCAGGTTGTTCACCAAGACGCGATAGCAGTGCACCAAGGCGGTGCGACCACCTGACTAGCCGAAGAAGAGAAAGTCTTAGCGCTCCAGACAGTTGAAAGAGAGTGCAGGACTATAAAACAGTCTGTTAGGGAGCTGCGCGACAACAGGGGAGAGTGCAGGGTCGGTACGTCCCAAGGCTCGTGGTCACGTAGAATGGGCTATGCCATTGCGTGGATAAACAAAGAAGTGACCGTTGGTGTCACTGTTCATGACAAGACGTCTGAGTTAAGGTGAAAAGGAGTGGGCGGTGGGCATTTAAGACACGAAGTCAGAACTAGATTTGAAACGATATGCCGCCAGTATAGCATTAATGAGCCAGAAAATGGGGGGATAGTTGAGTTTGAATTTCAATGGGCCTATAAATCACTGGTGGCCCTCCATTGAACAACCCTTGGCATTTTGTGAATAGAGTTGCTGCATTATCAAGCGGGCATGAACCTGATGAATGAGGAGGTTGTAGGAGCAAGTCCGTGGTTTGAAGCATTGCCGAAGGATACACAGGAGTCCCTAATTAGAATCATGTCAACAATAAAGGGAGCCGCACAGAGTTCTACCCCACCGGTAGGGGATGCACCAGAAATCCCTAAATCGCCCTTGATGCCGAGGCTTAAGAAGGGCCCATAGGTAACAGGACCGGTCTGTATGTCTCCGCGAAATCCATGGTTCACGAATTATTGATGGAAGAAAAGGGAAAAATAGTTAATATTCAGAGCGACGATGAGGAAGAGGATCCTCCGACCTTTGTTGAAGAGATGGAACCAGAGGAAGAGATGGAAGAAGACATCCAGCTAGCAAAACTGCCCAATTATGTCCCTGTTACACAGTAAAATGTCACTGCCATCATGTCAGTCTCCCTACTGTGCTATAAACCACATTCACCTATACTCATGCTCCTCAAAATGGCTAAAAGACCCTCTTTGCCTAAGTTAAATGAATCATCGCGTCTGTTAATAAAATAACCGCGCTGACAGGTGGAGGTCAGTGTTGCTGTTGCGATGCCAGCGCGGAAGCACACATCTTTTCCGTGCTGGTCTCATTTTACGGACAGCGCACCCTCCGTTTGTCCTGTTGAGCGCTGACCAGAACTCCTCTGTAGTTGGTTTGCGATGTCAGCACGTTAGCCCAGTGTCTCACCCGCGCTGATCTTGTTTGGGCGAATTTGTTCTAACAACCAGCCTTCCAGATCCCTCCAGACTTGGTTGTTAGCATTGTTGAGGTCGCCATCCTTTCTCTGGTATGTCTGTTCGACTGACCATCCACTTATCTTGGGGAAAGCTCATCCTTTACCTATTCATGGAGACTCCTTCTCCTTTATAAGCCTCCTCCATTGCCCATGAGCAGCTAGTTTTTGAACATATAGACTTTGATTGAGGAATTCTTAGTGCATTTAGTGCTGCTCTTTGTAGGCATTTGGTGTGTTGTGTGAGGATTGCTTTGAGCTTGAGGAAGGTCATGAGCTTGTTGCCTTGTATGTGAGAGAGAGACCTCTTGACTTGGGAGATTTGCTTCAAAGGTGAATGCTTGGAAGATATGCTGGCTGGACCCTCTAGAGAAGGACTCAGCGTCAGGACTTCGGTTTTACCTTACTCTATTTTCTGATTAATAAAGATAGATGACTACTCTTATGGTTCCATTTCCATTTGTCCTATGAATGATTAATGTAAATTGTATCCTTCCTGACTGATACATAGTTGTTTTTAGTAGATTTTACGCCCTTTTTTGCTCTCTCTTTGCTTGTGCAGGTGTTCGTCCGCGAGGATAGCGGATAATTGTGATCGGCTGGAGCGAAGGAGCGAGAGGATCATCTCTTCGACAAACATAGCGTTGGAATCCA
>APFE031531812.1:0-10096 GCA_000404065.3 Pinus taeda
ATGTTTAGAGAAGGATTGCTCTTAATTGTTTGTTTGTCACTAGAGAGTCTTAGACTCCTAGGGAGGTTAGTTTTATCAGCAAAAATAACTCTTTCCGCATGACAGGTGATGATAGATCTCTTAGTGTTGTAGGGACTGGAACTGTTCATATAGAGAATGGTCAATTAAATGATGTATTATGTGTTCCAACCTTATCCTGCAACCTTCTATCTGTATATCAGATAACTCATTCAGGTGAAGGTAAAATCATTGAATTTTCACCTCACGATTTTGTAATTAAGGACCTAAGAGATCCTAGATAGATTTTAGCTACTGGCATTGCTGATGATTCTACAAGGTTGTATAAATTTAACAACTTTGGGTCATCAAATCTTCCCTCGGTATTTTTTGCTCATAATGATGAAGTGAAAAAAATTAGGCATGAGCGATTGGTCACTTAAACTATCACTCCCTTTAGAATCTATATAAAGAAAATATGGTGATAGCTCTTCCAATGGTATCTTGCAGAGATGGTGTTTGTTCCAGATGTGTACTCAGGAAACATCGTCAGGATAATTTTGAAAAATGTGCCTCTTGGCATGCCTTAGCCCCTTTATAGCTTGTGCATAGTGATTTATGTGGTCCACTTCCAGTTATTTCATTCTCTGGCTACAAGTATTTCTTAACTTTCATTGATGATTTCTCCAGACGCACTTGGGTATACTTCTTAAAACTCAAGAATGAAGTATTTAATATGTTCTTGGCCTTTAAGGCCTTTGTTTAAAAACAATCTGGACATCAAATTCTTAAGCTAAGATCTGATAATGGTGGAGAATATGTTAACAACAAATTCATCAAATTTTGCACTGAGAAAGGAATTCAAATGCAACATACTATTCCATATACTCCACAACAAAATGGTGTAGCTGAAAGGAAGAATCACACCTTCAAGGAAATGTCTAATTGTATGCTTCATCTAAAGGAATTAGTCCTAATTTTTGGGCAGAAGCAATTAACTATGCAAATTACATAATAAATCACACTCCTACTAAGGTTTTAAAGAATATCACTCCAGAAGAAGCATGGAGCTCAATTAAATCAGATGTAAGTCACTTTCGTGTTTTTGGAAGTGAAGCATGGGCCCATATTCTAGATGAGAAAGATAAAGCTTTAGAACCTAAGAGTGAAAAATGTATTTTGGTTGGATATTCTAAAGATGTCAAAGAATACAAACTTATTCCACTTAAGTCCAAAAATGTTATCATTATGAGATATGTAAAGTTTGCTGAAAATATATCGGCCTACGAGCCTATTTCGGTAGATGTGCCACCTCTCTCTATCCCTTCTACTTCTAAAAATATTTCTTCTTCAGATGATGATGGCGAGGATGAAAATCCTCCCACACCTTCTCAAGATCCTCCTTCAACTCCTCAACTTCCAAAATGGAACCATGCTACTCGGGATTTAGCAGGTGTTCTTGCCAGTGATCCTACAGATCAACAATGTACACGTTCTCAGTTCGATAGAGCCTCTTGTTTACTAGCTCAAGCTTCAACTAATTATGACCCTAACACCTTTGCAGAAGCTTCAAGCCATTGAGATTGGGACACAACTATGAATGTAGAATATTGTTCATTATTGGAAAATTATACATGGGACCTTGTTCCCCTTCCAAAGGGACGAAAACTTGTTAGGTGCAAATGGGTTTACAGAACCAAGTATGGATCATATGGAAAAGTTGATAAACATAAAGCTCATCTTGTTGCTAAGGGTTTTTCACAAGTTGAAGGCATTGACTATACTAAAACCCTCTCCCCTATTGCCAAAATGAACTCTATCTGCCTTGTTCTTTCCCTTGCTACCTCTTTCAAATGGGAAGTCCATTAGATGGATGTTAAATCTACCTTCTTGCATGGGGACTTGCATGATGAAATCTATATGGAACAACCTACTGGCTTTATACAAACAGACTCCAACCTTGTATGTCAGCTTAAGAAATCCCTTTATGGTCTCAAGCAAGCCCCTCAGGCTTGGTATGCCAAAATGGGTAGCTTTCTTTTAGAAACTGGATTTTCTAGGTGTCATTCTGACAACACTGTCTACACCAAGAAAGTGGGAAAGTATCTTATCATTCTTATTCTTTATGTTGATGATATTATCCTTATTGGTAGTGATCCCAACCTTATAAACCATGTGAAGTCCAACCTTAAAAATAAGTTTGAAATGACAGACTTAGGACACTTGCATTATTTTATTAGTCTACAAATCTTGCAATCCAAGGAAGGTATTTCCCTTTCCCAGTCCAGGTATGCATGTGATCTTCTATGCCATTTTCACATGGAAGACTGTAAGCCAGCCCCTTCTCCCATTCAGTATGGAGCCAAACCTTTAGTCACTTGTACTTCCCCTGAAGTTGATGCTACCTTATACCATCAAATTGTAGGAACACTTTTTTATCTGACCCATACTCGTCCTGACCTTTCCTTTACTGCTGGCCTTATTGCTCAATGTATGCAAAACCCACATCAAAGTCATTGGAAAGCAGATAAAAGAATACTTCATTATGTTTGAGGTACAGTTCAGTTTGGAATTCATTACAGTGCAGAAGCATCTCCTCTATTGGATGGTTTCACTGATTCTAATTGGGCTGGTGACCTTGATGATCGGAAATCTACTATAGGTTATGTGTTCACTCTTGGTTCAGGACCTATTATATGGGATTGCAAGAAACAAAGTGCCATTTCCCTTTCTTCAACAGAAGAAGAGTATCGTGGTGCCGTAGAAGCTAGTAAGGAAGCCCTGTGGCTTCGTCAGATCCTGTCAGAGTTTGGCTTTTAGCAGCAACATCTGACTACACTTTGGTGTGATAATCAAAGTGCCATTCAAATATGCAAAGATCCAGTCCAACATTAGCACAAAAAACACATTGAACTGCACATGCACTTCATCAGAAAGCTCATTCATGACCAAGTTCTTGAAGTGCAATATTGTTCAACAGATGATCAAGTTGCCGACATCTTTATAAAGGCTCTCACAGAGGAAAAGTTTACTAAACTTCTATTTATGGTTGGAGTTCAGGAAGTTGTCACTAAGGGGGGATAGGCTCTAATGCCTCCTTCCTTCTCCTATTGTGTCATATTTGTACATCCTTCAATCCTATCCCAAGTTGTTCTTAAGGGGATTTAGATATTCCGACAGATAGGAAATAGTTAAGATAATTGGTCTAGATAGAGGTTAGGTAAAGTGTTTCTTTACTTGTAATTTTGTAACTACATCGTGGTCACGATATTAGTGATCCGACGTCATTCTCTCCTCGGTATTACTGACACTTGATCCATGGCTTAGCACCCGATTGGTCCATGATCTATATTTAAAGAGCATGGAGGGTCATTTGTAGGGTAACCGTTCATGAGAGAAGCTTATGTAATTTTTTATTCCTTTATTAATAAACTTCCTAAAGTGGCTGCGTTGGCTCAGGCTGTGGGTTGTTTCCCTCTTTGAGGGGTTTAACCACGTCAACAACATTGATTTATTGATCTCTGATTTGTTTGTGAGCGGTGTCCTTTGGTGTTCTGTCTAAGGAACTTTCCAAGGAAAAAAACGGTAACCTTTTATTAAAGAAATTAATGAAAAGTTACACAAGCAGATGAATTTAAGCATTCCGTAGGCTGCCACATGGGCTCGAGTGCTTTCGCACCCCTCGCAACGTTAGAAGACTAACGTGCACAAAGAATAATAAAATAGAAGAGAGGAGAGAGAAAGAAAGGGCAAAAAACTGAATTCTGGCAGTGAGTAAAAACTCACGCTTCAAGTTTTTCTCCCCTTTTTCTTTTCAACCTTGCGCCACTCTCCAAGAGTGGGCTCGATCGAAGCAATGACTACACGTGTTTCTACCTTCTGTGGGCCTGTTTCTTTGTCTGAGTCTTTGGTATCTGAGTGATGATGCCGTTTGATGCCTCCCATGCTTGGATTCGCGCTTGTCATCTCTGCCTGCTGTGGAGCCTTTGACGGTGCTATGGGAGAGGATGCCACGGCTTCGCCTCCAGTAGGGTCATCGTCATTTTCAGGTGGAGGATTGTCTTCCTCCTCGTCTTCTGTTTCTTCTTCGGGATTCACTGTATTCTTCCATCCTCTTGGTTTTTTTTCTTGTTTCTTGTTCCTTCTGTTTTCCTTTTTGGCTTGAGGACAGTTGTTACGGAGATGACCTGTCTGTTGACATCCTCGGCATCTGAAGGTCGTGTTTTCGTAATCTAGTGGTTGTTTCCACTGGGAGTTGTTATGGATCAAGATGATGCTGTCAAGAAGCCCTTGACTGAGATCAACTTCAACACAAATTCTGGCAAAAGTGTGAATGCATCTAGCAATTCTTTCGACATCTTGCTTGATGTATTTGCCTATTTCATTCCCCATTGCTTCAAATACATTGGGAAACCAAAAGTGAAGCGGGAGATTATGCAACCTTACCCAGACCGGCATTTTGGAGACCACCATAGAGGAAGGGTCAAATCCCGGAAACCAAGGGGTCGTAAATAGCCCTGCGTTGCCCCAGAACCATGGCCCCTCATGGAGGGCATGGTCTTTTTCCTCCACTGTGTCAAATTTTACAATAAAAAAACCCTTTGTGCATAAAAGGATGTCACAATTTGGTGTCCATGTGGAATGGATCCAATGCCGTAAAGCATCTGTTTTTGGCCAAAAGCCATTGAATCTACAAATGACTGCCAAAGAAGAGAGATCATCATGAAAATTGTTTACCTCTGGCATATCGATTGTCAGAACTGGGTTCTTCTTACTTTTCTCCACTATATAAGGGCCAGGCAGATCTTGTGGTGGCACTGTCTTGTTGCTGGCTTCCCCTTTTCCTTTGACAGTGTCCTTGAACGAACCCGTGCCCTTTGAGCTAGATCCGAAGCTTCCTCCTCTCAGTCTCGTACTTAGAAAGATTGTTGAATCTCTCACTATTCCATAATGTTGCGCTGTAAATCCTTCCTGAAGAGTGTGCCCTGCATAAATCAGGTTCAACTGGCTTGCTGCTATGCCTAATAACTCTTGAATATCGTCCTTTATATTTTTTATCAGCATCCCTGTTTTTATTTGCATGCATATTGTTTTCCCTGTCAGGGTTCTTATGAAAATTTGAATCGCTTCTGGACCTTCTGGATCTGTCCCTCCATGCGTTGTTTTCCCTTTCAAATGATTGATGCCGCCCCTCGTTGGATCGGTGGGAGGCAGATGATCTGTACCCTTACGCAGGCTCTTCTTTTTTTTTTGGTCAGATGGGATAGATCTGGGCCAGATCTGCTGTCTTTGTGGACAGGGGAGAGCGGATCTGAAACATGCAACCCCCCTTTCTTTCCTCCAACTGCGGATTCGATGGGTATGCCTCCGCGTATCCACTTCCTCCATCACCATTCATCAAGAATTTGTGTCCATAGGAACCCTGATACCTGTCTTGAAACACCATTTGCAGGGCGGCGGCGTCGATCCCGTATACTGCACTGACTGTAGCTCCAAGATCCCGATCTCCCCGAAAAAAGTTACCAGATCTGACCTTTGGCATATATTTCGTTTGTCCATTCCGCAACCTCCATTAAAGACGTGCCTCGCGTAGAACTGGACGGATCCCACAAGCGACTTCGAGTACATCTCTGGCCTAGCGAAGCCGTGCTCGGCATCGCTGTTGTGGCCACTCGTGTCACCGAGCAACAAAGCATCATTCTGCAAGCTGCCCGAGGCACTCCCGATCTACTGTGCGGTTTCCAATAATGCTCTGTCCGGTTCAACGCCCATAGGACTCGAACCATTGTTGCTGTTGATGAAAGCACCCGAATCATCCCACCCGCTCTCCATGGTTGATCGTTTAGAAGTATCCAACTCTCTCTCTCTCTCTCTCTCTCTCTCTCTCTCTCTCTATAAATATATATATTATATATATATATATACTGATGGCGATTCAATTCTTCATTTGAATCTCTTTCAGCATTTTCAATCTCATCGTCAATGTTATGAGGAATATCTCTCTATGTTTACATTGGAAAATATTTTTCAAATTAGTTCATCAAATAAAAATTAAATTTCACAATACACCAGTTAAATTTAAATATCATTTATAATATTTACATTTACATACCTTCTTCAACTTCTAGTTGAGAATGATTTTCCCTTACAATATTTGCACATTCTTCCTTCTTTCTTTTGTAATAGTTTCTCCCATAATCTCTACGAGCCTCAATGTCTCTTGTTTGATCATATTTTCTGTTACATTTCCTTTGATTTCCCATGATAATTCAATCTATGTAGATTTTTAGAATCTAACCCAGAAAAGTCAATTTAAAAAAATCATCCAAAAAAAATCACTTTCAAAATTTATAACAAAAAACTCACTTTAAAAATTTATCACAAAATAGTTGCCTTAAAAAACGCTCAGTTAAAAATTACAGCCAAAAAAGTTCACTTTCAAAAAAACTCATTTTAAAAATTCAGAGCAAAAAAGTCACTTTAAAAATTTAGCATAAAGACTTACTTTAAAAATTAAGCCCCAAAAACTTACTTCAAAAATTAAGCTAAAAAATGTCACTCAAAAAATTCAGCCCAAAGGACTTACTTTAAAAATTAAGCTAAAAAATATCACTTCAAAAATTCGACCCAAAGGACTTACTTTAAAATTAAGCTAAAAAATCTCACTTAAAAAAATTAACCCAAAAGACTTACTTTAAAAATTAAGTCTAAAAAATTTCCTTCAAAAAGTTCAGCCCAGAAAACTTACTTTCAAAATTAACTCCAAAAAATTCAGCCTAGAAGATTTACCTTAAAAGTTCACTCCAAATGAAAAAATTGTGCGAAAATGAAGTTTCAGCTCAATTTATTTATATCATTTCGGGTGAAACATTTTTTCAGAGGGTCACATCATTTATTTTTTGCGGTTGACGGAAAACATCGACACATTTTCGACTGAATGTTTAAAAATAATTTGACCGAACGTTTAACGTAATTTGGCCAAATAATTTTTCTATTTATTTTAACGGGAGTTGACGACAAGCACAAGTTCAACCAAATGTACTTTTAATTAGGTCGAATTGTTTTAACCTACAACTCTGTAAGAATTCAACTCTATTCACCTTTTTCCAATTTCTGAATGGTTAAACTTCATCAAAATTTGGTGAATTTACTGTTGGAACAAAACCCAGAATTTGCATAATTGAATCTACTTTCAGTAGATATAAATTTAATGGATTTTCATAGAAATTTGGTAATTTTAATTAATTTTCTAAAAAGTAGTGCGCAAAAAATTTCTAAAGGTGATTATTATTCAGTGAAATAAAAAATCTATATCTTCCAAAATACACTATAACAAAATATGAAACATTTATGGTTCATTACGTTGGTCTGTCTTTTGTAATGGGTAGTTTTTAGATTTATAGTTTATAACGAATATGTTGAGAAATTTCACGCTCACTTAAACATCTTCAAAATCTATAGTTTTTTCATATTGGTTCAATTAAAATAGTAATTATGATGTGCATCATTTGGTTTCGTAAATATAATGATATCGAAGTAGAATCTATCTAGATTGCTACAACACAATTTTTTTTCAAAAAGGCCAAGTTAACAAAGAATACACTATTGCTCAAAAACATGATGTGTTATGAATCCCTTGATTTTTAAAGAACACACAATCAAATAATTGCTAAGTTGACATATAAAATGTGAATAAACAAATTCCAAAAAATAAGTAATAGAAAGCTAATAAAATTTATGACAAGTTTCCTTTTTATTGTAAAATGAAATTCTAAGCAAAATAAATTCTTTGGCTTGCGTAAAGTTGAAGAAATTCCAATAATGGTATTTTTTTTTCTTAAAAAAGGGCAAAAAGTGTAACCCAACTTCACATTTCCACCCTACAATGTAGTGATTTTTTATCTACAGCGAAAATAAGTTCCAAGGAGGATTTTTGGTGACCAGATTGTTGAGCATGTTAAAGAAGAATTTTGACAGTGTATGATAGAGTATGCAAAAAGTTTTACAATAAGAACATCTTTATTTTGAAACCTTATTTTGGTTAAAGAGGTCAATCCAATTTGAAATATTTTGAAAAGAGGTCCACAAGGAGTTGCAGAAAGAGATGGGTGACTTCATTGAGGTTGGATCCCCAATCAGGCTAGAGCCTTGAGTAAGTTGGATCTTGATCAAAATTGAGGTTAGTGCCTTAATTAGGTTGTAGCCTAGAGTAGGTCAGAGCCCGGTCATCATCGAGGTTGGTGCCTCAATCAAGTTGTAGTCTATAGTGAGTAGTTGTTTATGTAGTTTCAAAGTTGGTGCCTTAATAAGGTTGTAACCTACTACAAGTAGTAGCTTGTGTATTTTGGGGGTGCTTTCCACCAGTAGTTTGGAGCCTACAAATCTATGTAATTAATTGATGATAAAGAAAAAAAAGGATTTATGTTTTTCTCTCATATGGATTTCCACGTAAAAACTTGTATGTTTTTTATGTGATGTCTCCTTGATGTGTATTCATATGATGGTTGCTTTATGATGCATTTTTTTACATATTGATATGTTGCATATGGTTATGGTTCATTTTATTATGATTGAATGATTGTAAAAAGTTATGAAATGGTAAAATTTCTCTCACACTGATTCACCCCCCTCTTAGTGTGATCTTTGGTCCCATCACTTTTAATAATAAAAATATTGTTGGATTGTACATCATAAGATTACATTGAAGCTTTCAATTTTCATAAACTATTACTTTCCAATGACATATTTCAAAAACAAAAACCAATTAACAAGTCCTTGGTACAAGCAATATTGCAAGATTCTAGGAAAAACATTAGATATTCCATAGATAAATCCCTAAAATCTATTAAAATAAAATAGAACAAAACTCTCATTAAAACAAAGAATAGTCAACACATAGACAAAAAAGACAAAAAACTCTTATATTTTTTCAAATTTGAACGAAATAACATTTGAGAAACACAAAACTAAAAAGGTTAAATAGAATTGCAAAATTAGTATGGATTTTCCTATCACTCCTTGATCTAAGCCTCACTTTGATCAAAGGGGAAATAAAATGAACAAGGAGGGACCTTAATAATTTTTTGTGAACTATGTTTTCCCGAAGAATAAATATGTCTATGGACTTATGTGTTGATTTATATGGTTTAGCATCGAAGTTGAGACTTCTATCAAGGGGGAAAATGATCGATGCTATAAACCTTGCAAAAGTTGAGGTTAATGACCCACTACCATGGGTTTGTTGTAAAAATTATTCAACATTGATACAATCCCAAGGAGGAGAAAACCAACTAAGTATAAGCATATTTCTAGTGTAGCCACTCCATCACCTCTATTCTTGCAATCAAAGATATAACATGTGTCAAAATATAGCTACATGAAACAATAACATAATTATGTACATCTATCTTTACCAAATTAAAAGAAAACAACTTATGTACAAGAGTATTCTCTTAGAATGATTTCTCCAAGTATCTCAAGAGGATCATAAAAATAAGAATGAATAATAATTAGTTCTTGAATAAGATTCCAAGGAGAATATGGAAGGACTGATTAAGATGTTGAAGCCTGCTACAAAGTGTTAGTATCAAGATTACCTAAAATAAGCTCAGGAAATTTAGTATTATAAATTAAAAACAATGACTTGTTTACATGGTGGGAATCAATACTAAGAAGAGGAGATTAAATATTTTCAAAGTTGGATTCCATAAGATTATCTTGGTGAATATCATCGAAACTTGATGGTCCAATGCATCAGCGCATGTAACACTACAAGAAAAAAGGACATTGGTGAGGGGGAAAATGTCACCATAAGCTCATTGGTGACGGTCAAAAGAGAATTCATCACCAAAAACTGAACGTCGCCAAAAGTATAAGTGTTGTAGTGACATACAAAGTCTGTCACCAATAATTATTTATAATGACGGATAGCGACTGTCACCATTTCGTATGAGCAATGGTGACGAACCATAGCCTCTGTCACCAAAAATTGAACGTCACCAAAGGTGGCGTCGCCAAAAGTATAGGTGTTATAGTGACATTCAAAATTAGTCACCAATAATGATTATAATGACGGATAGTGACCACCACCATTACATAT
>APFE031531817.1:7215-75110 GCA_000404065.3 Pinus taeda
TTAACTTTATAAATATTATAAAGTTACTTTAGGAGAAAAATTAAATTCTTTTGGACACTTTTCCCTAGGCCAAAGATCAAAGCCTTAGGGAACCACCTGTCCTCTGGTACCAAATTTCAACAGTGTTACCTACTAAGTTGTACCTAGCAGGATATGAAAACCCCATGGCCTATGTACAAGGTACCTATCATTTTTTCAAAAGATTAGCAATCCAGTAGGGCATCTTGCCCCTTTTTTATATCTATCCTCTCTCTCTTCTTCTCTCAAATTCCATACCCTTGCGAGGCAATTGCAATAAATGACACTAGCATGATGAAATTATGTAACAGACTTAGAAACCTTGGGACTCGGTTACTAAGGGAGTCCACACTAGAGTGTTTTTTTCACTTGGCTAATTATTTTCGCTTTTTAGCAATAAATAACTAGTAGAGTTTTTTTCACTCATAACATCCAAAGTTGGAGTGCATATTAGTAATTAGGCCTTGAGTTAGTTCTAAGTCTAGGGTCAATGTATATTACCATGCTAGGTCATATCTAGAGTCTTACGAAATTTAACTAGGCATTTTTAGAAATTTTTAAATAATTAAAAAATTCCCACAAGAAGGGATTTTTAATGAATTTTATATGTAGGGCTTTAAAAAGTGCTGCTAGGAAATGTTGGTGGCATGTGAGTACTCAAAATTCATGCTCAGAGCACCAACATTATCCTAATATCCACTTTGGGGTCCAAAAAATAAATATTTACCCATGAAAATCAACTTTTACTCATTAAAATGGAAAAAATACAAGGAAAATTGTTCCAAGTCAAATAAATGTACCAGCAGTCAACCAAGTGACTTGGCCATTCAAAGGCTAAGTTAGGATCCAATTTGGAGGCCGCATAAGAGGACCAAATCCATTGGCATGTGGAGGGATGAATTGTTGGTTACTACAGCCAATTAAGGGGACCAAATCTCACGAAATGAGGGCCAAATTCAGTCAAAGAGGGGGGTCAAGTTCCACACTTGAAGGTAGCCGAGTTTGCTGATTTATGTGGCAGGTTTGAGGGAGTTAACTCCCCCATCCAGCCACATGTTTACATAGCCAGTCAACAAGAGGATATGCTGCCTCTACTAACAGGTCCCACGTAGCCAGTTTAGCAGTCCACTCAACAGCTGTCTCAACATGGAGCGATGGCTAAATATACTTGCAGTTTGGGCCATAACTTGGTTGAGGAAACTCTTGCTTGCTGCTACACTTGGCAGCCCACTTCAAGTCACAAGAGAATATGCAGTAGTTAACGAGATGTACGCTGCCAGCAAAGGGAGGAAGCACGCTGCCACCTACAGCAGTCCTCAACCACTTGGAAACTCTTTGACGCATTGGGATCTTTGCTTGTCTTTCCTCTTCTCCTTGGGAATGTCTCCCATTTCTCCTATAAATGTAACCCATTTGCTCATTGTTGAGGATGATTAGAAGAATTGAGCTTGGGTGAAGTATAGAATTTTGTACTGCCATATTTTCTTCATAAATAAAGAGGCTTTGGAGGTCACAGAATGGTGTTCTTGTCTTGATTATTGTGGAGGTAACCCTGTGTTTGTTCATGGTTTTTATTGCTCTAAATCTTGTAAGTGTAGGCCTGTAATAGGGACAGTGTTGTCCAAGGGATAAAGTAGTAAATACTTACTATTTCTCTTGTTGGCTTTGCAAACTAGATTTAGTTGCTATATGTACTTGTGAATAGCATATTCAAACTTTTTATTGTTTATACATTCACACCTATACTACTAATGGTTTGTGGACAAGATTCATAGTGTTTTACAAGGTATCCCCCAGCTTGAAGTTGGCCATATCCTCGACCAGATCAACCACCTTCAAGACGCTAAGGAGCACTTTATTTCACCAATCCAGGCATCTCCAAAGGGTTGCTCAAGGATCTGCGAAACAGGACATTGAGAGGGCTTTAAGAAGCTCCAAGACTCTCCTTTTTTCCTTCATCTAAATCTTAAATATTTCTTGGTCATTTTCAGTTGTGCTCTTCATTGAAAATCAGGCATCTAGGCCTTTATTTGGACTGTTTTCCTAACAGCAGTCCTCTTCTCTAAGAAAATACCAAGTTCACTTGGTCCTTCTTAGCAAATTAGAGTAGGAAACTTGATAGGTTGATTGTAGACTTCTTTGGTTAGTTTGGGAGTTAACATATGCTAGAATTTTTTTATTGTTTCATCTTTTTTTTGACACTTTCTAAGTCAAACTGTTTGTTAATTTTGACAGACTTTGACGCTCACAAGGGAAAGTGCTGGTTGATTATGCCCATTTTGAAGAATTGGAGCAACCAAAGGCTACCTTAAACCAGTTCTTTGCAAAAAAACAGCAACTTGTACCTTGTAACCCCTTTAAAGGGCTTTCCTCATCCTTTGATCCTTCAAGGGATCTTTTTGTAACCTTCTTCAATTGATTTTTCTCCCATTTGTCTATAAGGGAGCTTCTATTTCCTCTCTTGACTTTGACCCCTTCATTTGTAAGGGGTCTGACCAAGCATTGTAATTTAATTCAATAAAGTGCTTGTTTTTTTTTGAGTTAGGGATTTTTCCCCTAAGCATCCCTCTTCCCCATTTTGGGGAATTGTCTTGTGATTGTGCTTGGGTGGTCTCCCTTTTCTTATCATTGATCAAACTAAACGTAGAGTAGGTAATCACATTTTGCATCTAGCTTAGTTTCCCTTTTATTTCATGCAATCTAATCTAGTTTCAAGTTCTCTTCATTAATTTGTTCTCATTGCAATCTAGCGTAGCAATTGCTTTTCATTTGAGCAAGTCACTCTTTTTTATTCAAAATGTCAATTTGCATTTCCCCTGAGGCTCTATTTCTATTCTAAATTTGGATTAATTGTAATTTTGCTTTTGATTTAATTGTAATAGTTAGATTTATTTCCTTTCGAGAAGTAATTTACCTCCAGCAAGCCCCAAAAGTTTGCTGGTTGAAGTAGTCTAAATAGGGACACTTCCCCTTCTAAGACTTCTTATTCTAAGATTCGGGCTCTGGTGAGGATAAGGCCTAAAGGAGAAGTTCATTTCTAACTTGCTCAAATTTTTCAATCACACTTGCATGTCTCGCACACCCACCTTGAACTAATTTAATCTCAAGTGACAACTTATTTCTAATTAAAACGAACCAAGACACACTCCATCACTTTTATTCTTACAGTATCTTTTGTGCTTGATCACATTTTTATTGCCATTTCACTTTCAATTCAATTGATTATTTGGGCATTTACAATTTAAGGTGAAGTACATTTCAAGGCACTTTTATTTCAAGTACTTTTACTTTCAGTATTTACAACTTCAAGTACTTCAATTGAGCATCTATTGGGCACATTATTAGCATTGGTCTTTTATTTCATATCTTTACTTGCCAAGCTTTTGCTTACATCATGATATCTATGCCTTATAAATGAATGTGATGCTTATGGTTATCATTTACATGCCTTGAAGTATTTGTCGTGACTTATCTTTGTTGATGGTGGTTGTATCTTGTAATTAACTCCTAGAACTTGCTAAATTTAGATTAATACAGGGACGCGCCCCCCAGTGTAAGGACCTGCAGTCCTTGACACGCGCTCCCGGCATGAAGTGCGATGGAAGAACAGCTCTACGACGGATGTGCGAAGGAGACAAGTAATAATGCGAGCACAAGAAGGTTGAGCGATGGTTTTTATATGCTTGGGAAGCATGGATTAAGTACCCGCGGCCGACCCATACTTGGAGCAAGGCCGACACGAGTTTTAGAGGCATTTGCGATGAGTAGGGGTGTGTCATAGCATGGAGGACGAGTCGGCCAGGTAGCCTAACTCGCCCTGCCACCCGTATAAGTAAACAAACGTGAAGGTTCATTGGGAAATCACATCTTCGACTTCTAACAAGGAATAAAGGCGCGGTTCAAGAGATACGAGGTGCAGGTTTAGTTTAGCCGGATGCGCCCAAGTCTTGGGCGAGGTTACACGGGTTGAACGCATGGTGTATCGGGTGGACGAAGGCGTAGGGTGAGGAGCGTCAGCTGGTCAAAGAGTAGGGCGTGCACGGGTGTGAATGCCCAATTGTGCGAAGGAGCGCCCGACGGTTGGACAAAGGCGTGGGCGCCCAGTTGTGCGAAGGAGCACCCGACAGTTGGACAAAGGTGTGGGCGCCCGGTTTGTGCGACAATTTGGCACGAGTTCTTGGGCAGCTCAGGTGAGCGCCCGGCCGTCGTGTAAAGGGAAACGCAGAGGTGGAGAAGGGGACTTGGGTGAGGTCGCCCGCCCACCGTGCAGAGGTAAACGAAGAGTATCTTGGTGACTTGGTGGAGTCACCCGCCCGTCGTGCACGAAGACAAGGTTCGGTTGTGAAGTGCGGAAGGCAGCTCGTGTGAGGGCGCGCCCGCCCGCCTTGGGCAAGGAAATCTTGGCTATCACACAGAGGTGTGATGATGATGTAAAATCGGCTAAGTATGAAACTTGGGGTTTCCAAGTATACTTGTAAAGCTTTGTAATATTAAAAGACTGTATAATATATTATTCAGGCAGACTCATTGTTCAGGGAGTTGCCCCCCCCTTTATACTGTGCAATTGTGTTCTTCATGTATAATTGTTGATGTTAATGAATGTGTATGGGTGTTCATTGGTATAAAGGAACATTAATAATTACTTGGTTGAGAAACACAAACTAAGTAGAATGAGTGGTTAGGCGTAGTCCACGAACATAAGTATTGGTGAAAAGAAAGTGTTTGGTGGTGCCACACCTCACCTAGCACGGTTGGAATACTACCGCAGGCTTGGGGGCGTGACAGTTGGTATCAAAGCTAGTATGAAGAATTGGAGGAGTCTTGCAGGAAGCTGGGTGAAGCAGGTGTACATACACTTGACAGTTGGTGACAATGAAGCAGGTACTTGCAGGTGAAGGACGTTGTTTCACACAAGTGGAACAAGGATTGGTTCAGGTTGCAGGCATCTTGGTGAAGTTGTTGGATGGTCGAAACTAGATTGCAAAGAAGAAGGAAGCTGTTAGCAATGGCAGCTGAATCTCAGACTGGGTCTAGTCACGGTGCGAAGGATGCTACTATGGCATTCATTGAAAAAGTGTTGGAGAAGATGGAGGACTTAGAAGCTTTCTAGACTAAGAAGATGGACTCGGTCGAGAGAGATCAAGAGGCCAATTCGAAGATGAGGGAAGAGCTCGATGAACTCCGGACTCAACACGAATACATTGATCTTATGTGTACACAACTTGAAGTAAGGGGCAAGGAGATTGAAGAGGCAAGAGATCGAGGCTTGGCAAAGATCGTGGACTTGCAGAAATCTCTTGACAAAGCCAGAGATGAGATCGCGGTGTTGAAGAAGACCGTGAGGCATAACTCAGGTGGAGGAGTGCCTCATGTGAAAGTCAAGGAACCGGAATCTTATGATGGTACAAGGAGTGCAAAGACTCTTGGCAACTTTCTATGGGACATGGAGCAATACTTGGAACGATTGGGTCTATCTGATGATGAGACGAAGGTGAAGGTAGTTGTTCAGTTCTTGACAAAGGATGCTAAGATGTGGTGGCGAAGGAGGATGGATCAAATTGCCAATGGCAGTGCTGGTGACATTACTTCGTGGGGTGAAATGAAGAAAGCTTTGCAGACCCATTTCAGTCCTCAAGATGAAACGTGGGAAGCAAGGATGAAGATTAAGTTCATAAAGCAAACAAGGAACCTTTAGACATATCAGCGAGAGTTTGCAAGTGCAGTTCTGGAACTTCCTGACATGGCGAAGAGGGACAAGGTGTTCAATTTCATTATTGGGTTGAAGCCTTGGGCACGCAATGAAGTGAAGAGGCAAAGGATTAAAACACTTGAAGAAGCTTTTGCTGTTGTGGACAGGTTGGTGGAGCATTATGATGAGACTTCTGATGATAGGAAGAAGAAGTCCGATAAGCCGAAAGAGAAGAAGAAGGATGATGCTTCGAAATCGGATAATAAATCGAAGACGAAGAAAGCTTTGAAGTGTTGGATATGTGTTGAACCACATACGGTGAAGAATTGTGAAAGTGGCTGCGATTACACAATCTAATGCGAAGAATGAAGAAGCTTCTGTGGGAATGATGCAGATACTTGGTGCTGTTGCTGCTACAAAAGTGATCTCTCGAAGGGATCCTGAGAGGAACAAGTTGGAGTATGTTCGGATGAAGGTTGAGGGTGCTAATATACTCACTATGGTGGATATGGGGCTACTCACAACTTCATGGGAGAAGATACTGCGAGAAGGATTGGACTAAAGTTTGTACCAGTGAAGGCACAAATGAAGACAGTCAATTCTCCTCTTGATTGTGTTCTTGGTGTAGCTGAAAAGGTGGACACAACACTAGTTGAGTGGACAGGGAAGGTAGACTTCACTATAGTGCGGATAGATCACTATGAAGTTGTGCTGGGAATGGAATTCTTGAAACAATTCGATGCTATGATTGTTCCACATTTGAAGAGGCTTTACATTTATGATGGAAGGGAAGATGTACCCATTGGTGTACCAACCATTGGAGTCACAAAGCCTGATTGTAAGTTGGCAGTAATGCAAATGGAGGATGAGAAGAGGATTGAAGACATGAGTAAGCAGTTGTCTATGGTAGAGACAAAGCTTACCGAGCAATCATTGGTCATCAGGACTCTTTCTGATAGTATCTTGGATTTGTCAAGAAGGCTAGAAGTGGTTGAGGAGGAGGATGATGATGATGATGAGGCATATGTGAGGCCGAATGTCCGAGAGGAGGATCGGGTCACATTATCTACAGAGGATGGAGATAGAGAATCCTGACAGATGGATTGAGTTGATTAGTGAGGGTTAGCCTCCAGACTCTACTCCCTCCACATCTTCTTAGATGGGAAAGAAGATGGGGCTCATTGTTAGCTGCTCATGGCAGTGAGTCCTTAAAATAGGCTGAGCAGGTATGACAGATGGTGCAGGGATGGCTTGGCATCAAGCATCATGACATGTTGCAGATGGGATGGAGTCTCCATGGACCTGAGCATGGGTGAGATTCTTGGTGAGTCCAGGATGTGGCAGGATCTGAGATAGATTGGTGAAGGCATAAGGATGGACATTCTTATGATTTGAGCGTGAAAGTTGGACTGATCACCCGACTAGTTCAAGTCATGGGGGCTAGCAGTGTACCAGAGAGATGTTGACATCAAGCAGGCAGGAAGGATGACAGATCACAGGATGGGACGACACATGATGGAGATGGGAGTTCTGCATATGTTGCAGGGATGTTTGCAGTATGTGGAAGAGTTGACATCATGGACCGAGAATGAAACAGAGGTTGTTGATCTTGGTGGATGGCTACCAGGATGGTATGTTGTCGAGGACGACAACGACTTCAAGTGGAGGAGGATGTAAGGACCTACAGTCCTTGACACGCGCTCCCGGCATGAAGTGCGATGGAAGAACAGCTCTACGACAGATGTGCGAAGGAGACAAGTAATAATGCGAGCACAAGAAGATTGAGCAATGGTTTTTATATGCGTGGGAAGCATGGATTGAGTATCCACGGCCGACCCATACTTGGAACAAGGCCGACACGAGTTTGAGGCATTTGCGATGAGTAGGGATGTGTCATAGCATGGAGGACGAGTCGGCCGGGTAGCCTAACTCGCCCTGCCACCCGTATAAGTAAACAGACGTGAAGGTTCATTTGGAAATCACATCTTCAACTTCAAACAAGGAATAAAGGCGTAGTTCAAGAGATACGAGGTGCAGGTTTAGTATAGCCAGTTGCGCCCAAGTCTTGGGCGAGGTTACACAGGTTGAACGCACGGTGTATCGGGTGGACGAAGGCATAGGGCGAGGAGCGCCCGCCGGTCAAAGAGTAGGGCGTGCATGGGTGTGGACGCCCAGTTGTGTGAAGAAGAGCCCAACTGTTGGACAAAGGCGTGGGCGCGCAGTTGTGCAAAGGAGCGCCGATGGTTGAACGAAGGCGTGGGCGCCCGGTTTATGCGACGACTTGGCACGGGTTCTTGGGCAGCTCAGGTGAGCGCTCGCCCGTCATGTGAAGGCAAACGTAGAGGTGGAGAAGGGGACTTGGGTGAGGTCGCCCGCCCACCGTGCGGAGGTAAACGAAGGGTGTCTTAGTGACTTGGTGGAGTCACCCGCCCGTCGTGCACGAAGACAAGGTTCGGTTGTGAAGTGCGGAAGGCAGCTCGTGTGAGGGTGCGCCCACCCGCCTTGGGCAAGGAAATATTGGCTATCACACAGAGGTGTGATGATGATGTAAAATTGGCTAAGTATGAAACTTGGGATTTCCAAGTATACTTGTAAAGCTTTGTAATATTAAAACACTGTATAATATATTATTCGGGCAGACTCATTGTTCAGGGAGTTGCCCCTCCCTTTATACTATGCAATTGTGTTCTTCATGTATAATTGTTGATGTTAATGAATGTGTATGGGTGTTCATTGGTATAAAGGAACATTAATAATTACTTGGTTGAGAAACACAAACTAAGTAGAATAAGTGGTTAGGCGTAGTCCACGAACATAAGTATTGGTGAAAAGAAAGTGTTCGGTGGTGCCGCACCTCGCCTAGCACGATTGGAAGACTACCACAGGCTTGGGGGCGTGACACCCAGGGTCAGGTGCACGCACCCCTCGCACCCCTCGCACCTGGGACAGGGAGTCTCCTGGGGGTGCGTTTCCCCATGCACCCTTTCTGGGGAGTCTCGGGGAGACGCAAGGGGTGTGTTTCCTTAGTGTGGGAGTCTAGACTCCCCAAAAAGGGTGCGTCTGGGAGTCCCCCTTCAGTGTGGGAGTCTAGACTCCCCAAAAAGGGAGTGTCTGGGCGTCCCCCTTCAAAAAGGGTGCTTATGGGCATCCCCCTTTAAATTTGTCTAATAAGACCCAAATTAAAAATTAAAAAATCAAAAAACAAATCAATTAAAAAAATTTAAAATTAAAACTAAATAGAACAAAAAAACATTAAATAACTAAAAGTTTAAAACCTAGGTTCAAACTTTGAGTTATATAAATTTAGTGTTCAAACTTTGAAAATATACTAGTATGTTTTGCTTTCAATTTAGATTCTAGAATGATGAATGATGAATTTAATTTTTAAATCAATGTAGATTGTAAAATGATGAATCATTGAATGATGAATGATATGGATCAATGTATTTGAATATTTCATTATTGATTTTTATTTTTTTTTTATCGAATCTCATGGTATGTATGAATAATTCAATAATGAGACTTGAGTATGTCATATGAATGATATATGTATCAAAATGAATGATGAGGATGGAACAATGATTCAATTGTCTATTTAATATTTTTATGCTTTCATTATTGAACAGTGAACAATGAATATGAAACTTGAATTATATATATATATATATAATATATATATACCTCGACATCTCCCCGCACCCCCGAAAATTTCCCTAAAATTTGAGGGTACTCCCACATGTCCCCCTGTAAGTCTCCCCACAACCGCGTCTCCCCGCGCTGGAGTCTTGGTGGAACATTGGATTAATCAAGCCTTAGTATATTTTAACAGGGTCTGCCCCCCTTTGCTTCAAACGGAGGAGTTGAGATTTGAGTGACAGCTGCTCAACTCGAAACTTGCCCCCAAGGCCACACCAAGTGGAGTTAAAGATTTTCTCCATGATATCCCAGGTGTGGGTTCAGGTGGCAACAGGTACCATCTGTAAGGTCCCAAGGTATTAAAGTCCCAATTCCATACAAACCAAGAATGTCCAGTTCTAATGGGTTGTAAATTCTATCATACACACATACACACCCCATAAACATATCAATGGATTTCAAATAAAACTCAAACTGCCTTATATCTCAAGCAATACGACTTTGATTGGTTGCATCTTACACTCAGCATTTTTTCTGAAAATGGCCTTAGCATTCAACTCTAATCATTACATCTATTTTACTTGTATGAAGAAAAAAACACCCATTGATTCCAGCACAGTTAACATATTTTAAGTTTTAACAACTTTGACACTTTTTTCAGAGAATTGCAGAGAATGGTAATGCTGTTGCTTTCATGGCATTACTATTAACTTTAAATCAGACTATTACTGTCTTCTAGTTTGATGAATCAAATACCTCTTCTGTTGTAATCTGAACAACTGCATTTGTATGGTTTCAACTTGTAAATCAAATGCCCTAAAGTTACTCTAGAACTCCTTTACAATATGTGCAGTATGAATGGATAAAACTGTCTCTGTGTGAACCTAATATTACTTGGGCTCTAACTCTAAATTACTAAGAAATCTAAACTACGCTAAACTATACTGGCTACGAATCAACCCCTGATCTTATATTTTACAAAACTTGAGCAATAAGAAGGATGTAAAAGATCTTACATCAACTATCCTGCAATTTTCTATTGCGTTAACAATTCGATCGAGCATTGCTAACAAGTTGTCGCTGCTCTGCCTTTTCATTTGCTACCATAAACCTTTTTGTTATTATCTAAGACACGTTGTATGTTTGCAGCCCATAACTCATCATAGCAACACAATGAGCTTGAGCAAAAGAAGGTTCAAGGATATTAACCCTAATTTCAGATTTGCAATATTCGCAGAGGAGAAAAGTTAGGTGCATTCTACAACCCAGGTGGGGTGTGATGCTCCATAAACTCTTTCTACATGTATGCCATATATGCAATGGCAAATTGAATCTAATTGATGCATTGAGTACATGGATTATAGACGCTGACACAAACCCATCTAAACCTTGGTCCGATATGAATCGAGGTTCTGAAGCTCGAAGATGCATACTTGAGTTCACAGAAATAGCCAACAGAACAGATATTGGAATTTAAGATATACAACCTCGAGTTTCATATCAAACCTGGCTTTCGATGGTTTTGGATGGATTCGCGCTAGTTAAGAGCGCACACTCAGCGACGGAAACCAACATAGCATGGGATAATATTTCGTCTAAAGCCAATATAGGGATTTTGGCAAACAACTAGTGCACAACACAAAACCAAACAATGAACAATACCCCAATGCCATTATTACCGTTTGAAACAGAAAAGAATGATCAAACACACCGCCGCTTGAATCCTTCATGTTACAGAATAGTCAGCGGGTGATATTGAATGTTATTCACTGATGATAGAATATGTATATATGACTTCCTAATAATGGATTATGATGCTTCGTAGTCTCCACCTTAATGCTTTAACAGATTTCAATATAGAAAATGCTAAGACACAGATGGAGAAGAATTGGTTCCTTACAGTAACAAAACCATAGGGCATCGAAGCAGGTGGTGCACGATAGATCTCTCCGAGATGGTACTTGAGCTTGCATCAGGTTCTGTGCATCACTTGCATTATCATCAACAGCTGCCCCTGCGTCCGCCATTCGGGAGCTTCTATTGATCAGATGTCACACCGCCAGAGTGAAAAAATCATGGAGATTTAACGTGTAGTCAATAAATGGTGCCAATTAAATAGAAAGCAGCATTGGGTTTTCTCTAATATTGGTCTTCCTTTACGTTAAACACCAGCACTCTGGTCATTGTGTTCAGTAGACAGTAGCCCTTAAGAGCCGAGACAAATTTAATAGTTCCCATGTTAATATCGTTAAAAATGGTCGTTATAGTCCTATGGTAAGTGCGTTTTGGAGATACAACTATTACTTGACCCCACACAACTTTAGTGTCCTTTTGGCATTTTTCCCAAAAATTATATAAACAGAGCATTAAATTAGACCAATGATGAATGATGGCAGCGGTCTTAAGTGTCATTCAATTATCTAGACGATGATTTCGCAAATAAGAGAAATTTAAGTCGTTCAGTCCCTTTTATATATGGATGGAAGTCACTAGAATTCCACAACCCACATTCAATTTAGATGGAAAGAGTATAAGCATATCCTCGCCTAAGGGAAGGTCTATTTATTTATAAATAGCTAAGGTAGGATGACTAGTCTTAGAGTTTACTCATTTATAGAGTTTACTCATTTATAGATAGTTAAGTTAGAATGAATAGTGTTAGAGTGTGGTGTTATTTGTTTAAGTATTTTTTTGAAAATTAAGCCATAAAGATTTTAATAATATTATGTGTTTTTGTTATTTAAAATGTGTTTTTGAGTGTATAGATGTTTCAACATCCTCAAAAATCTTGATAGTACTTAGATTATGGTACAAATTTGTGATTTCAAAACAAGTTATATTAGATTTTGGTCAAAATTGACTGGAATTTATTCTTGAAAAAAGCCAAAATATAGAAGATTTAAACTAAAACCTAATCTTAGTAATTGTGGAATAATTATTTATAATAAAAAAAAATCAAGAAACAAAACTAAGTAAATTTAAAAACATAAATTGAATTTATGTTATATATGGTGGCACGAGAAATATTTTATCTTGATTTGGTTGTGAAGTTGTGGCTTATCAAAAAAGAGGAAAAAAAAAAAAAAAAGCAAATAAATGAGAAGAAAGAAGGAAAACTAAGTAAATTTGAAAATTTAGTTCAGTTTATGTTATATATAGTTGTATGATAAATATTTTATTTTGAATTGAGAAGGAGGAAAACTAAGTAATTTTGAAAATTTAAATTGAGTTATGTTATATATAGTTGTAGGATAAATATTTTATCATGACTTTTAAGTGTTTTCAAATCTAAATAAAATATCTACTACAGAACATATAATTAAGTATATAAAGCAATTGAGGAAGTGAATTTGTTTTCCTCTTTGCTCTTGGTTCCTAGATTAGTCTACTTAGACTAGGAAGCTAGAAGTGCAATGATCTGAAATGGAGCATATTAATAATGGTGTGCTAATTCCCCATTCAGAATATAAAAATGTGCTTCAGGTTTGTACTCCAAAATAGCAAGTAAAAACATGAATTTTATGTGTGTTTACTTAAGTTAGTTTCATGAAGAAAGCTTAAAACATGAAACGAAAACACTGAATGGAAACATGTATCGAACAGTAATGCACCAGCCATTGTTAAAGGAGTTCACCCCTCCTGGGCTACATCTCCTTGGATCAGCTCTAAAGGCATAACCCCTTCTCATTATGCTCAATATCTAGAAAAGAAGAGTACATAAACTGCTGAAATGGAATGGCTAGTTTCTCCTTCAAAGAAACAACTTCTGCAAAAGTTCTCACTCCATACACATGTTAACCTACAGCCAAACGTGTACACCTTCAGCAAACACAGGCATCTTACACCAAGACCCCATACTCCAACTTCCAAGAGCATAAACAATACCACAATCCACTTGAAGTACTTAAACAAGTCTCTTTCTCCAAACACATATAGAGAAAAAAATAAATAAAGCTATAGCACTGTTGTAATGGCTGTTGCAGAAAGCACATGGAGGCTGGAAGACCCTTGCAAGGTCATCTCCATCTTCAAACTCCTCCATAAACTTAATCAACACTCTAGTTGACCATGGCACCCATAGGCTTCACTTTGCCAAAAGTCTATCCAGAAGTGCTCCTTTGATCCTGAAATCTATTCCAATGAGTTCAAAATGTCCAAAATGGCCATCTAGTCTCTTTTTGCATCCCCTTTGGTCGAAAATTGCCTTAGTTATGACTTATTTCAGTCTTTCCACAATTTTATCCTCTAAATATGGCTTACTATCAGTTAAATTCATTATCTAGAGTTAAATCTGGTAGTTCTGCTAAAATCTGTGGTCCCTCCATCTTCCCTGCCTATCTCGCAGTTAAGGCTTTGTCGCAAATCGCAATCGGCGGAAAACCCATGGTCTTAAGGTCTGTGAACAAAAGCGAGCAATTTGTGCGATTGTGATATTGGTGGACCCGATGGACGATTAAATGGAACCTATAATCGCATCGCATCCAGGACTTATCACTCATCGCAATCGGCGGATAACTTGGGGTCTTGTATATGTGGGACTTAATGCATTTTGATATGCGATCTGATGATCTAGCGGACCCGACGAGTTATAAACTACAACATATAACAGTGTCCATCTGGCACCCTATTGCAAATCGCAATCGACGCTTATAGACAGGGCCGTTTTGTAAACACCTGCCCCAGTTGCGATTACGATATGTGATATATCGCATCACACCTAAGCTCTGTCAGGGGTCGATTCTTTAACGGTGACCCTTCGTCGATATGGGATTGCAGTATATCACATCACAACTTTGACCACTCTGAGGGCTAATTATCTCAAATCCTCTGATATGCAATATGCGGAACCCAATGAAAACCTACCACTTGGCACTTCCCCATTCGCTGGACCTTTGCCCTGTCATTCAATCTTGTCACGTGTCCAAGTCAAACCTGAACTTTGACTTGCTCTAACTTCTACATACGAGCTCGGATTTGAGTGTCATTCGCACCATTGGATTCAGAATGATGAGATCTTTGATCTGAAGCTAAGATTATCAAAATTCTTACACTTTGATTTTTTTGGCAAATTTTGAGCTCCTAATCACTCTTCCCCACTGAAAAACTTTTGGTCTTCAGAAGTTTCAAATCATCAATCAGTTGTATGCAATGTCTTTGAAACATCTTCTTTGTCTCTTTCACCTTTGTTCTTCAGAGTTTGAACGATGAAGCCATTACTTGCATCTATAGCTGACATTATCGAGTTTAGAATGAAGCAATTTACTTGCTAAAAGTTTATAAAATAGTCTTTGGACAAGGTCACATGGAATTGCCAAGATGGTTTAAGCAAATTGCTTCTTTAAAATCGATTACATAATGATGATTATAAAACCCATTACAAAAACTTAGGCATAATGCCTCTCACTCTCTCATCACCTAAGAGCGGCTACAAATCCCCTTGATGGCCATTTAAAACACTTTGTGTTTTATTGTTTCTTTCCATCATATTATCATGTACAAATAATTAGGTTAGTGCTCTAAGTACCATAAAGCACTAAAAACTTTAATTAAGGTTCTTGTTGCAGACTCCCATAATTCAACAAAACTACTTGACTTGGGTTTGGAAAGATGTTACCACTACACGTTTCACCTTTGCTGCAGTCGATGTCTTAAACATGTTCAAAGTTCCTTCAACTCCTAGATCGACAAGTGCTGCCTTCGAATCATCAACTTTATCGATGATATTTGGACATGCCAAGTGAAACACTCCCCTTGAACCATTAATGGTTGTTGTCAAACTCTCATGATATCTTCTGAAAAGATGACACTCATGTCTTCTAAGGTCTATGTAAGATTTGTTCATCGAAATGTGACTCTCGTTGCAACAAGAGAAAGAGTCCCTCACTTCTTTCAACATTTCCCACACGATGGCCAAATTACTGCGCTGCCAGTTCATGCACATATTCTTGCTATACAAGATGGAGTCGACTTGTAAGATGTTCTAGCCTCCGCTCATTTTATGTCTACTTTGAAGAGCATGCTCTTTGCAGACTGCTAGATTCCATTCTTTCAACAATGAACAACCTGTTGTCGCACAGATTGTCACGACAACACTCAGACCGGGGGCTGTCACTCTGATCCCCGATCTCTCCATTTAAGCCTGTCTCCCGCGGCTAAGGGGGGTAGACCCTATGGGACAATAGATGACCAACTGTGGACCAACTGGATTGGGAGACACGAGGGGAAACAAGCACTTAATTGATTTTATTAAGTTAATAAACCAGTGCCTTAAGGAGCTAATGATTGAATGATTATTTATTGAATATTGTAGAAATATAAACCATGTAGAACAATCATTTATCATCAAATAACCCAAGCGATGTAAGATTTTCAACAAATGCACAACGCCTTGAAATGATCCAGCAATTAAACTTCAAGAAAAATTAAATGCTTTAAATGATCATAAAATTTAAATGCTGACCAGCTACCACTTTCATATAGCCAACTTGTAAATAAACATTTTAAGTGTGTTTAGCTATAGAAAAATGGACCATAAAAAAATGAATTTCCAATTTTTTTTTATTAAGCTTTTTTCAAAATATTTTTTAATTTTTTAATATTTTTATTTTTTTATTTTTGTTTTGTTTGCATGTGCTGGAGCAGCGTGGAAGGAATCCGGAGGAAGTAATGCTGAAGAGAAATGCAGAAATGGAGTTGTGAGGAGACAGGGATTTGATTCGCAGCAGAGTGAGAGGAGCTCTAAATATTTTCCAGAAATCTTGACAAAATTTTTAACTCACTCTCCTTCATATTTCTTGAAACCCTCATAAAAAATTAGATCTGAAAATGAATGATTTTAAAACCCTTGGAATGCAGGATTGCTGGTTGATATTTTTGGAAAGCAATTTTAAATGAAACCCCAACAAACAGATAGCTTAGAGAATCTCGAATTTCTTCAGCAAAAAACCTACAAGAACTGATCCCGAGGCCAGATTTTACCCTCCAGGGCCTAGATCTGGCTTCAAACAAAAATTTCTCATCAGACCTGTAACCTGCAACTTGTAATGGCAAAACAGAACACCCAAAGATAATATGTGCAAGAAACGAAACTAAAAACCCTAACTAAATAATTACAATATTCACAAACTGCAAACTCTAAAATAGCCAGATTTCTCGTTATGCCACATAAATATTTTCAGAATTTAAATTTTAATGTAAGATACTTCAGAAAACCCTTCATGCATTCATAAAAAATTTCAAATGATAAGCCCGGGATCAAGAACTGGCTGGGCTCTTTCAGAAAACACAATCCGAGAGTTGGCTGGTTCAACCAAGAACTTCCCCTAACGCCCGGTAATCTGAAAAAAATAAAATAAAATAAATAAATAATAAAATAAAATAAAATAAAATAAAATAAAATAATAAAATAATAATAAATAAATAATAATAATAATAAATAAAATAAAATAAAATTAAATAAAAATAATAAAATAATAAATAAAAAATAAAATAAAATAAAATAAAAATCAACCATTAACATAGGGGAGAAAGCAATAGTGAAACCCAGATCAAATGGAGATACCTGTCACTATATTTCAGAATCTAAACTATCATTCAAACCCTAGAGATGAGACAAGATACCTCTGCCTGAATCAATCTTCATCAAGCTAAAATCAATAGCTGAAAATAAAATTATGCAGAAAGAATAAAAGATCTTACAACATTTCCAGAAGAGTAACACCAGCAAGATTTTTGACCCCAAAGTCTTTCTTTATTGCACAAAAACTGACTACAAGAGAGCTTTCTTTAGCACCAGACTCTCAAATCTAAACCGATCTCAAATGACCCCTAGCATCCTATTTAAAGGAAAAATTCCCAACGGCTAATTCGAGTGATCCATGTCAAAATGATCTCGATCGTCGATGAGGATCAATATTTCTTTTAATCTCATCCGTCGAATTTTTAATTGCATTTTAATATATTAAAAAATTAAAATTCTGCATTTATTTACTCAAAAAATTGACTTTTTATTATTTTATTTATTTTTTAAATTTTATTTTATTTTTTTTTATTTATGTTTTTTCATTTTTTTTTTTTTATTTTTTTTTTTTAAATTATTATTTTACTTTTTTTATTATATTATTATTTTATCTATTATTTTTGATTTTTTAATTTTTCTAATTTTTATTTTTGGATCCTCGAACTTAGCCTTTGGAAAAATCACCTAGGACCTAGGACTTAGGACTTATGAGGGGATTAAAACATTTTCTAACCCTCAAGTGATTTTACATCATGACTTTTACAATTTACATCTCAAGGGGGAAAACCCATTTGACTTAGACCCTCATAGATCAGCCAATTTTGTGACCCTCATAGATCACCCAGTTCTGTGACCAACTACAATCTAGCAGATCAACGCACTAGGATTCTCCTAAGATTCTAATGACAAAATTCATTCCGGCTTTGGGGTTAGGCTGAAGGAAAACTCTGCCAATCATGAATCGGTGAGACAAAAAACCTTCCAGAATGTAGATTATCACTAGAAAATTAGGTCCGCCTAGGCAATTTTCATACATGACTCAGCTCTGCTAAGATTATTTACAATTCACACATGCTGACTGGGTTTACAACATAATATGATAAGGTCGACGATGACTGTCGAATGGCACGGACACGTCGATCAAGCGCTATCCCTTTTGCAAAAAAGGGGGTGTACTGCTAAGGGTAGTTGACACATAGTGGTCAACACAACCCTTGGACACTTCACCCATGCTTGTGGTAAGTCTGTCCACGTATTCAACATTTTGTTTGTCAAAATCATATTGATCTTCTGGTCAAAAGGATGTTATTCTCGACTTGTCCATGTCACTATGGCCATCCATAGCAACATCCTTTCCAACAAGAATTCCAAGGTGCCCATCTGCAAAATCCTTATCGAGGATAAGATCCTAAAAGACTCTGCCAAATGAACCAAAACAAGACTCACACAGTGAATTCTTGTATAACTTGAGTACTAAACACATTTGGAACATACTGAATGTGCTACAACTACTCATACAACAGTTTTAAAATACTTTCTCAAGCTACAAATAGAAATGCATTTTACAAAATGGAATAAAATTGACTCCCAAATTTTCCATTCAAATTGACTATCAACAAGCCAAAATAGCATTGTAATGCTTAAAGAAAACATTGTTGCATATAAGTGATTTATTTATGAACATCACTTTTACAAATTACCCAACTATGGGGATATACAACTAGTGCAAAACAAAATTTTACAAACTTCAACTGGACAAATAGTCCACCCATTTCTTACCCAACCAAGTAAATGAACCATCTATTTGAACTTTCTCTTCTTATGAAGCTGCTTCAGGTGTGGTCGCATCTTGCGCCACTTTTTCTTTTATCGCTTCCTCTTCTAGTGCTTGTAGGATTTGCTTTCCCTTACCAAGATGAAGTTGTGGAAACAATTTCCAACACTTCTCGACCCAATGTCCATTGATAATGTCGTGAGTACAAAAGTTCTTTTGAGCTCCTCTTGGCTCACTTGCCTTTAAGCTTGGATGAGATTTTCTCTTTTCAGTCTCAATTCCATTAGACATAAACATCTTCTTGATCATTTCTTTCCTTTTATCGCACGTATCAACACAATGGTTAGATGAAAGGTAAAAGGTGCATGGAAACATATTTCTCAACATGTTATTGATATCAGCGAGTTGTTTTCCATTATGAAAAGCATTCTAATTAACAGAATGATTATACCTCTTTCTGTTGTCCTTTGGCTTACACTACTTGTGTGAGGAACTTGTGTGGCAAGAAGAATTTAGATTCCCTTCTTCTTCAATGTTTTCATCTCTCTTTGGAGATGTTTTGCACTTCAAGTCCTCCTTACGCTTGAGGAACCAAGCGGGAACCAATTCTGGATGCAAATACCAACATCTTGCCTCCTCGTGTCTTCTCTTACTGCAAAAGGAACACAATACCCATGAGTTGTCGCTAGAAGACCATTCTTCTTTTGCAACATAACCTAAGCCTTCATATTTACACCTCTCCTTAGCCTCAATTGGATTTTTAATGTCTTGTTGATTTACTCCTAGGCCTCCTCCCTTCTAACCCATCTTGGTCAAGAGCTTGGATCCAATGCCTTTACTATGTTTTTCAAAGGCTGCAATTGAATTTACGTCAACACTTTCACATAAGGAAGAAGCATGTAAATTCTTACCAATTGCCTCATCTTTTGATTGACATACAAAGATGTTTTCAAACTCCCTTTTGATTCTGGATATGTCCTCTTGGACTCTTTGGCTCTCTTCTTTCAGCTCCTTGAATTTGGGTGCTGATAAAACCTCATCTTCCACATCATGTGGACAAAAGATACAAACTTGTCCATCTACCTTCTCAGAGGGACTTTATACACTAGCATCTTGCATAAGAGTTGTAGAAAAACATGAAGATTGTGGAGAAGATGGTGGTTTATCACCATTCTCGATACCTTCTTCCTTTGGATAACATTCTCCTCTTAGAGGTTTAGAGATTTCACCTTGCAATTTGGTATTTCTCTCTTCATAGAGGATTTTCACCATTTTTGCCATGTCTAAGAAAGCCTTTCTAAAAGCCTTCACATCCTCTGACACTCTTGCAGGCACTCCTCCTTGGGACATGCTTTGCTTGAAGCTTCTACTACAATTTGAGGTAGAACATGGTGGTAGAGATTGTAACAATCTTGTTATCCTTTCCAAAACCTTCTCCTCACTTGAGCTTCAAAACACATTCACTTGCAAACAATAGTCAATTCCTCCTTGCACAAAGCAAACCAAAGCCCTCATACCAACTTGATCTAAAATGGAGCAGATTAGTAATGTTGTGCTATTTTCCCATTCAGAATATAAAAATGTGCTTGAGGTTTGTACTCCAAAATAGCAAGTAAAACATGAATATTATGTGTTTACTTAAGTTAGTTTCACGAAGAAAACTTAAAACATGAAACCAAAACAATGAATGGAATTAATATGCATCAAACAGTAATACACCATCCATTATTAAAGGAGTTCACCCCTCTTAGGCTACATCTCCTTGGATCAGCTCTAAAGGCATGACCCCTTCTCATTATGCTCAATATCTAGAAAAAAAGAGCACATAAACTGCTGAAATGGAATGGCTAGTTTCTCCTTCAAAGAAACAACTTCTGCAAAAGTTCTCACTCCATACACATGTTAACCTACAGTCAACATGTAAACCTTCAACAAACACATGCATCTTACACCAAGACCCCATACTCCAACTTCCAAGAGCATAAACAATACCACAATCCACTTGAAGTACTTAAATAAGTCTCTTTCGCCAAACACATAGAGGGAAAAGAATAAATAAAGCTACATCACTGCTATAATGGCTGCTGTAGAAAGTACATGGAGGTTGGAAGATTGATGCAGGAGAATTCGGCACTCTTAATTAAATGAGGAATCCAAAGTGGAGCAAGGAGGACGTGGACCATTGGAGCAAAATAGGGGACAAATTTCTGTTAAAATAGAGCTAGTTTGATGGACTTAATTAAATGTAATCTGTCATATGTATGCATATAGAGAGATTAGTTGAGATATTTGAGGAAAGTATGTGATCGGATCCTTCACAGTGATCCGATCCAATGTTCCCTTATATATATATATTATATATATATATATATATATATATATATATATATATTATATATATATATATGATAAACCTGCGTGTTCAATAGGGGAGAGATAGACAGTAATAGATAGAGAGTTGTAAGCTGAGTGAGCAAAACGTAATCGATTGGGAGCTTGTTCTAAGGCTGAAATGCCTTAGCTTGTAATCGTTTTGTATAATATAAAAGTGTGTTCAGTGATGAATTTGTGTGTTTGTGTGTTGTTTCATAGATAGTTCGAATCTTCTATGTTGCAGGTTTGATCGACCATCGATCACTATAAGGATCGATGGCGATCCATTGATTAACGAAATATTGTTATATATGAGTGTTATGTGTGAAGACAACATATGGCAGAGAAACTGGAGTTTTAGCATAAATCCATCAACAAGTGGGAGATCAACAGTGTAGGCGACAAAGAACGAGAACCATCGATCGTTTAGATCAACAGTCATCGCATGGTGAAAGAGCGTGAAAGATAATCAGCAAAGAAGTGGTTTGGCAACGGGAAGTGGTATTTCGGGCGAGGTCTAAATGGTAAGTGGTATTGAAGGGTGAGCACCCGATTCCACTAACCATTCGACACGTAGCACAAAGGTGGAGAGAGGAAACCGCTTTATTGGGCGGTTAAATCCCGTGCTTGTTGTCTACTCGAAATCTCTGACAGCCTTCGAATCAAGTGTGTTAGATCAACGATGGAGGATTGTCATGCAAGTTGGTTGATCAGCGATCGGATATCGGAAGGTTAAGTGGCAGTGGATTGTGGAACGTCGATAGCCGATGGGCCGATAAGCGATATCGTCGATAGGCCGATATAGCGTCGATCGGAGATCAGAGAATGGAAGCGCAATGGAAAGGTGATGAACTAGGAGTGCGGACTCGACGATTTATGAACATGGATGTATAATTTTTTAGATTCGACTAAGTGTTTCGGGGTGGGGTTTCCCCGTGTATCCTGTGTAATCCTGTGTATCCCGATAGTTGAATGGTCTCGGGTTTAAAGGCTTAAGGCCTCAATAACGTTTCCGATATGTTTGTGGGCCATACCCCACAGGCCTCAGGATTGAAATTATTAAGAAAGGGGAAATTGGTATACCCCAAAATCTCCTTTCATCAAAGACCCCTGCAAGGCCATCTCCATCTTCAAACTCTTCCATAAACTTAATCAACACTCTAGTTGACCATGGCACCCATAGGCTTCACTTTGCAAAAATCTTATCCAGAAGTACTCTTTTGATCCTGAAACTTGTTCCAATGAGTTCAGAATGTCCAAAAATGGACATATAACCTCTTTTTGCATCCCTTTTGGTCGAAAATTTCCTTAGTTATGACTTTTGTCAGTGTTTCCACAATTTTTTTGTTAGGCCCCTATACTAATAGTGTAACCCCTTATTGTTATTAGTACAACCCACTTATTATATTGATGTACCCATGTAGTGCCATATTGTTACTATTGTGCCCCATAGAAATAATAGTAACAATATGGGCACTACATGGGTACATCAATATAATAAGTGGGTTGTACTAATAACAATAAGGGGTTACACTATTAGTATAGGGGCCTAACATTTCTCCTCCAAATTTGGCTCACTGTCAGTTAAATTCATTATCAATAGTTAAATCTGGCAGTTTCGCTGAAATTGGTAGTCTCGTCATCTTCCCTGCCTATCTCGCAGTTAAGGTCGAGTGGTCACATATAAGGTGGTTGGTCTGGTGGTTAAGGCGACGATTCCGTAACTCTGTCGCAAATCACAATCGGCGGAAAACCTGTGGTCTTAAGATTTGTGAACAAAAGCGGGCGATTTGTGCGATTGCAATATTGGTGGACTCGATGAACGATTAAATGGAACCTATGGTCGCATTGCATCCGAGACTTATCGCTCATTGCAATTGGCAGATAACCTAGGTTCTTGTATATGTGTGACTTAACGCATTGCGATATGCGATCCGGTGACCCGGCGAAACCGACGAGTTATAAACTACAACATATAATAGTATCGCATATGACGTCCTAGAGAAAATCGCAATCGACACTTAGAGCTAGGGCCTCTTTGTAAACACCTACCCCGGTTGGGATCGTGATATGCGATATAAAGCATCACACCTAAGCTTTGTCGGGGGTCGATTATTTAATGTTGACCCTTTGCTGATCTAGGATTGCGATACATCACATTGCAACTCTGACTGCTCGGGGGGGGGGGCTAATTACCTTAACTCCTCCAATATGCAATATGGGGGAACCAATGGCAACCTTCCACTTGGCACTTCCCCATTCGCTGGGACCTTTTCCATGTCATCCAATCCTGCCACGTGTCCAAGTCAAACCTAAATTTTGACTTGCTCTAACTTCTGCATACGAGCTCGGATTTGCGTTTCGTTTGCACGATTGGCTTCAGAATGATGAGCTCTTTGATATGAAGCTAATCTTATCAATATTTTGAAACTTTGATTTTTTTGCAAATTTTGAGCTCCTGATCATGCAAAAGCAAGTAATTGAATTATTTTCCCCACCCAAAGTACAAAATAATGAAATCAACAAATAAATGGATAGTTGAGTGAAATTTTCTTTCCATGTAATGAGAGAGAGCATAATGTTAGGAAAAATTTACCCTCAAGCTAGGAGGCCAACAAAAAGACAAAACATAGCAAAAATACATGTATAGAAACATCTAAAGACAACAAATGAAACTAAATCAACAAATTACATGACACGCATTGTTGCACATAAAACCATACTATTGCAAATAAATACATAACATTGGTGCAAATACCAGAACGCACTAGAATCCAGAGTCCTCATTAATCATAAACAAAATTTTCATAATATGCAGCCCTCCCTATCATAGTAGCTGGGAGGTTGCATTGCCTCCAAACTCTCCCTATGCACTCCAAAACCCTACGTAGTACTCCAACAAAGAGACAAACTTGAAATCTCGACACACATGTCCTTCATAACCCCTAACCCTGAAAAAAATCATGAAATTAAAGGGGAATATTTTAATATTTTAATGAAAATATCTAATAATTGCTTTTACCTGCATGGTAAAATCATTTGAATTTAATTTCCCTTACCTTTACATTTTTTTTGTATGATGGTCACATTTGATTCCCAACAAGCCCCCAGCACAAACCATTGGCTTGTCTCGAGCCAGGTGCAAGCGAACAACCATGCTCGCTTGTGTAGCTACTACACAATCTTAATCCACCTCTGAATGTTGAACTGTAACACACTCCCTAATCTCTACCCTTCTCTACACATTTCTTCTTCTTTCTATGGGTGTCCCAGCCTTCAGCTTGCAAGACCCCATCTTTGCTCTTCTCTCGTGGGTGTTCCAACCTCTGTCGCAACTAACTGTTGCACCCTACATTAAGCTATTTGTTGCTCTCCCTTCTTCCATTGTCCATGTCCGTCGTACCTGTTGGGTCCCTTTATCTGTTATTAGCTATTGGTGTGGTTGGATTCCTCTGTTTTTGCTGGGTTAAATTGTTGGGGTATGAAATTGTCCCTCTCTACATCTTTTTGCTACTCTAGGACATTAGGAATGTGGTGTGCTAATTGATTTGCATAAGAACAGTTAGCAACACTTGTGGGGGTCTTAATGAAGACCACCCATATGCTCTGCCTAGATTTCCTTTTTGTTTTGCATGGGTTCTTTGTGAGTCGAAAAACATAAAACGGAGCAATAAAAACAAAATGAAAGACAATAGGCCTGCAACCAAAATTAAAATTTATGGGTTCTTCACGTTCTTGGTTGTGGCTCCCCTAGCACAATTCGATTTTTACTGTGAGCTGACGATAAATCCTTATGTTTCTGTTTATCATCTTTATGTTCAAGAACATTGTCTATTGAACAAATATCTCCATTAAAAGTACCATTCCTAGTCGATTGTTTAGATTCCATACTATCAGTTGGCATATTCAACACTTCACATGCTACAAGTTCAAGGCTAACATTTCGTTGGTCTTCTCATATACAAGTGTACCATCTTCTTTAATTATAAAACTTGATCTTGAATATCCATCATAACTTTTGGTATCAGCTCTACACATCACCTGCAAGAACTTTCAGGCTAAGAAATTTCCAATGCAGGGAAAGAAAGTTCAGTTCTATCAATCTTTGCACTGCCATCAATCTTTGAATTGGCACTAATGTTGCCCACTTTAGTTCTAATATAGAAGCAAAATCATGATAAGTAACTAAATTTGGGTGATAATTTATTATCCTTCTTAGCTTGCTTGAGGGACATTTGTTTATATGGTTGCAGCCGTAAAAATACCCAATCACCCACATCAAAACTTCTTTCACTGGGGTGTTGATATGCCTATTGTTTCATTCAATTATGCCCTAAATTCAGGTTATATTTTAAGAGTTGGAGAACTTGTTGTTGATGCTCAATGTGATCTTCCACTGCTTGAACCTTACAGTTGTCTCATAAAAATGATGTGATGGATGGTGGATGATATCCATAAAGTGTCATAAATGGTGTCATTTTTGTTGCGATATGGAAGAAGGTGTTATACCACAATTCTGTCAAAGGTAACCACTTGACCCATTGTGTTTGTTTATCAGATACAAAGCAACGAAGATATCATTCCAAACATTTGTTCACTATCTTAGTTTGCCCATCAGATTGAGGATGATAAGATGAGCTATAAGCGAATTGAGTACCGAGACAAGAAAATAATTTTGTCCAAAAAATTCCAGTGAAAATGGGATCTCTGTCATTGATAATAATCATTTGGGTTTCCATGTAACTTTTGAATTATTTCCACAAATTCGGTAGCAATTGTACTAGCTTTCAAAGGATGAGATAATGCACAAAAGTGTGCATATTTGGTAAGTCCATCAACTACCATTGTGATGACACTAATTCCTTCGGACTTGTGTAAACCTATGATAAAATCCATTTAGACTTCCTCCCAACATTGACTTGGAATGACTAATGGTTGTAAAAGACTCAGGATCTTAATTGTCTCAACTTTATTTTGTTGGCAACCCAAACATTCTGCCACAAACTTCTGAATATTAGATTTAATGCCATCCCAAAAAAAACCCTTCTTGACCCTATAGTAAGTTTTTAAAAATCCTAAGTTCCCTCCTATAGGAGAGGTGTGAAATTCCAAAAGAACCTTTTGTTTAAGTTGGGAGTTCTTACATATATATAAGTGATTTGTGTACCATAATGAATCATTTTTTCAGCTAAATGCATCAGATGCACTAGGACCTTGTTGCGACTTTTGAATCAGTGTCCAAACCTCTTCGTTATTCTTCCATTCAGCGCTTGCTTCAGTTATCCAATCAGGTTGGATAATAGAAATGGCACAGAGAAATGCTTCCACATCCTCGCCCCTTCTTGAGAGTGCATTTGCTACAACATTTTGCTTCCCCTTTTTGTAGATGATTTCAAAGTAATAACCCAACAACTTTACGACCCATTTTTGTTTCTCCTTTGAAGATAATCTTTGTTAAGAGAAGTATTTAAGACTATAATGACCTATTTTTACCTTGTAGTGTCGTCCCATTAGGTAAGGACGCCATTTCTTCAGAGCATGTAGTATTGCCAACATTTCCTTCTCATAAATAGGTTTGTGTAAATAATTTCCCTTGATTGGATGACTTTCAAAAGCAATGGGTATTCCGTATTGCATTAAAACAACACCAATTCCATTTCTTGAGGCATCACATTCCATAATAAAGGTTTTTGTGAAGTCTGGTGTAGCTAAGACTAGTGCTCAGCACATCGCCTCTTTAAGATGTTCAAAGGCATCAGTTGCTTCTGGAGTCCAAAAGATGCATCTTTCTTTAGTAATGTTGTTAGTGGTCTTGTTATTTTCCAATAATTCTTAACAAACTTGCGATAATACCCTGTCAACCCGAGAAATCCTCAAAGATGTCTTAAGGTTGTGGGGATTTTCCATTCCTTTATGGCTTTAATTTTTTTAGGGTCTACCTTAACACCCTCACAAGATACAACATGACCCAAATATTCCACTTCTTATACCCCAAAGAAACATTTGGGGGGTTTTGCATACAATTGTTTCTCCTCCAATAGTTTGAGCACCCTGTCAACATGTTGAAGATGATCTTTCCAAGACTTGATGTAGATTAGTATATCATCAAAAATTACTACCACAAATTTTCTAAGGGTTTGAAAATAGGATTCATCAAACATTGAAATGTGGAAGGTGCATTAGTAAGACCAAAAGGCATGATCAAAAATCCATAATGTCCTTCACGGGTTTTGAATGTTGTTTTCAGAATGTCTTTTGTCTTAATTCTAATTTGATGATATCTTGAGTGAAGATCTAACTAGGTGAATTAAATTTCTCCATGTAGTTCATCCAACAATTCATCAATGACAGGAATGGGAAATTTATCTTTAATAGTGAGCTTATTGAGCTCTTTATAATTCAGACACATACACCACAATCCATCCTTCTTGTGCACCAATACTACTAGAGAAGAGAAGGAACTTTTGCTAGGTTGAATTATACCTACCTCTAGCATTTATGCAACCATATGTTCAATTTCACTCTTCTGGGCATAGGGATATCTGTAAGGTCTAACGTTTGGAGGGAGATTTTCAAGAATCAAGTGAATAACATGATCGTGATCACGAATAGGTGGAACACCTTTGGGAGTTTCAAATATCTTGGAATGATTATCAAGGACTCTTTGGAGATATGGAGAAATGAATGACTTAAATGTTTGAACATCTGGTGAGCATAATTGTGCAATTACCCCTCGTTGTTCCTTCTTCAAAAGTATTGTCATGCCATTAAAGCTAATTATCTTTCCAAGTTTCCTTGTGATACCCCTTAATTCAATTTCCTTTCCTTCCCAGAAAAATTTCAAGAAAAGTTTTTGAAAATTAAAAGTTATTGTCCCCAAAGATTGTAACAATTGGACTCTTAATACAACATCAACATCACCCATTGGAATTGCAAGCATTGGACTATTCAATACATATTCCCCCATGGTTATATTGATATTATGGCACTTCCCTGAGCAATTTATAGTTCCTCCATTTCAACCATCACTTGACACTCTGTTGCTAGATATAGAAAACAATTCAACTCCTTGGCTATCTTAAAATGAATAAAATCATGGGTACTTCTTGAATCAATAAGCACTATTACCTTTTTCTTCTCGATATATCCTTCTATATTGAGAGTTTTAGGAGTGATAATTCCTACCAATGGATTACAAGATATCGTCAAATTCATTTCTTCTTTTTTAACCGTCGGGGTTGGTTCTTAGTGTATATCGTCTTATTTGGATATTTCTTGTTCCTTTTCCTTCTCCTCTTCACAATCTATGTAAAATAATTTCTTCTTATCACACTTATGACCTTTAGTGTATTTGTTATCACAACTGTAACAAAACTATTTTTCTTTTTTTTCCTCAGTTGTTGTGGTGTCAACCTTGTAGGTTGTGGGAGGTTAGGAGTAGCAAGACTTCCATCTTTATAGTTATGAGTGGTAGACTTCCTTGTTTCCATAATTTTTCTTTTAACTTTTTTTACTGCCCTAAATGCATTCTCTCGTGACTTGGGTTCCCAAAGGTGAACCTCATGTTTGATGTTATACTTTAAAGTCCCTATGAATACATCAATCATATGCTCCTCTGGAATATCATTTACCTTGATATTCAATCTTTGGAAGTCCTCAATGTGCTCCCCAACTAAACCCTTTTGTTTGAGATTTATCAATTGGCTAAAGAAGGTATTGCTCTTTGTATCCTCATAATGTGATATCAATTCCCCAGTAAAAATTGTCCAAGTGACAAATGGTTTACGAGAACAAAGCCATCGATACCACACAAATTGATTGGGTTCTAAATATAAAGATGCAATGTGTATCTTTTGTGTGTGTGTTGCACATCGTGTAGATCAAAGAATTGCTCCATATGTAGTATCTATGTTATTGGATCCTTTCCATCAAACTTCCTCGTATCAATCTTCAGAATGTGGTTAGTCTTCAACCCAAAGTTGGAGTCTCTAAAATCATGATTCACATTCTTTTTGTTTTCATTATGAGTCTCATGGGATACCTTATCACCATTAGGAAGCCTTTCTTGTAGCAACTTTGTGAAACCTTCCATATTTGCTTTTAAACCTTCCAGATCCCCTTTTAAACCTCCGATGTCTCTTTTTAGTTGATTTTTGGTGGCTCTTTGTGAGAGCGAAATTTGTTGCACTTTGGAATTGCAAGCATTGGACTATTCAATACATATTCCCCCATGGTTATATTGATATTATGGCACTTCCCTGAGCAATTTATAGTTCCTCCATTTCAACCATCACTTGACACTCTGTTGCTAGATATAGAAAACAATTCAACTCCTTGGCTATCTTAAAATGAATAAAATCATGGGTACTTCTTGAATCAATAAGCACTATTACCTTTTTCTTCTCGATATATCCTTCTATATTGAGAGTTTTAGGAGTGATAATTCCTACCAATGGATTACAAGATATCGTCAAATTCATTTCTTCTTTTTTAACCGTCGGGGTTGGTTCTTAGTGTATATCGTCTTATTTGGATATTTCTTGTTCCTTTTCCTTCTCCTCTTCACAATCTATGTAAAATAATTTCTTCTTATCACACTTATGACCTTTAGTGTATTTATTATCACAACTGTAACAAAACTATTTTTCTTTTTTTTCCTCAGTTGTTGTGGTGTCAACCTTGTAGGTTGTGGGAGGTTAGGAGTAGCAAGACTTCCATATTTATAGTTATGAGTGGTAGACTTCCTTGTTTCCATAATTTTTCTTTTAACTTTTTTTACTGCCCTAAATGCATTCTCTCGTGACTTGGGTTCCCAAAGGTGAACCTCATGTTTGATGTTATACTTTAAAGTCCCTATGAATACATCAATCATATGCTCCTCTGGAATATCATTTACCTTGATATTCAATCTTTGGAAGTCCTCAATGTGCTCCCCAACTAAACCCTTTTGTTTGAGATTTATCAATTGGCTAAAGAAGGTATTGCTCTTTGTATCCTCATAATGTGATATCAATTCCCCAGTAAAAATTGTCCAAGTGACAAATGGTTTACGAGAACAAAGCCATCGATACCACACAAATTGATTGGGTTCTAAATATAAAGATGCAATGTGTATCTTTTGTGTGTGTGTTGCACATCGTGTAGATCAAAGAATTGCTCCATATGTAGTATCTATGTTATTGGATCCTTTCCATCAAACTTCCTCGTATCAGTCTTCAGAATGTGGTTAGTCTTCAACCCAAAGTTGGAGTCTCTAAAATCATGATTCACATTCTTTTTGTTTTCATTATGAGTCTCATGGGATACCTTATCACCATTAGGAAGCCTTTCTTGTAGCAACTTTGTGAAACCTTCCATATTTGCTTTTAAACCTTCCAGATCCCCTTTTAAACCTCCGATGTCTCTTTTTAGTTGATTTTTGGTGGCTCTTTGTGAGAGCGAAATTTGTTGCACTTTGGAATTGCAAGCATTGGACTATTCAATACATATTCCCCCATGGTTATATTGATATTATGGCACTTCCCTGAGCAATTTATAGTTCCTCCATTTCAACCATCACTTGACACTCTGTTGCTAGATATAGAAAACAATTCAACTCCTTGGCTATCTTAAAATGAATAAAATCATGGGTACTTCTTGAATCAATAAGCACTATTACCTTTTTCTTCTCGATATATCCTTCTATATTGAGAGTTTTAGGAGTGATAATTCCTACCAATGGATTACAAGATATCGTCAAATTCATTTCTTCTTTTTTAACCGTCGGGGTTGGTTCTTAGTGTATATCGTCTTATTTGGATATTTCTTGTTCCTTTTCCTTCTCCTCTTCACAATCTATGTAAAATAATTTCTTCTTATCACACTTATGACCTTTAGTGTATTTGTTATCACAACTGTAACAAAACTATTTTTCTTTTTTTTCCTCAGTTGTTGTGGTGTCAACCTTGTAGGTTGTGGGAGGTTAGGAGTAGCAAGACTTCCATCTTTATAGTTATGAGTGGTAGACTTCCTTGTTTCCATAATTTTTCTTTTAACTTTTTTTACTGCCCTAAATGCATTCTCTCGTGACTTGGGTTCCCAAAGGTGAACCTCATGTTTGATGTTATACTTTAAAGTCCCTATGAATACATCAATCATATGCTCCTCTGGAATATCATTTACCTTGATATTCAATCTTTGGAAGTCCTCAATGTGCTCCCCAACTAAACCCTTTTGTTTGAGATTTATCAATTGGCTAAAGAAGGTATTGCTCTTTGTATCCTCATAATGTGATATCAATTCCCCAGTAAAAATTGTCCAAGTGACAAATGGTTTACGAGAACAAAGCCATCGATACCACACAAATTGATTGGGTTCTAAATATAAAGATGCAATGTGTATCTTTTGTGTGTGTGTTGCACATCGTGTAGATCAAAGAATTGCTCCATATGTAGTATCTATGTTATTGGATCCTTTCCATCAAACTTCCTCGTATCAGTCTTCAGAATGTGGTTAGTCTTCAACCCAAAGTTGGAGTCTCTAAAATCATGATTCACATTCTTTTTGTTTTCATTATGAGTCTCATGGGATACCTTATCACCATTAGGAAGCCTTTCTTGTAGCAACTTTGTGAAACCTTCCATATTTGCTTTTAAACCTTCCAGATCCCCTTTTAAACCTCCGATGTCTCTTTTTAGTTGATTTTTGGTGGCTCTTTGTGAGAGCGAAATTTGTTGCACTTGGTTCCATAAATATCATGTTGCATTTCTTCATCTTTATACGTCATAATGGATCTTTCTGAGGGCTTAATGAGTGTAGATTTTTTTTTTGTTTGGGAGGCATTTTGGAACCAAATAATGAAATCTATCCTTCATTATGCCCTTTGAATCACTTCAAACTGACTTTTCAAACCAATGTTATGCAAATTTAAAAATACACACCTTTTAGAGCTTTATTTTGTGCTTGCTAATAAGGTTGACCATGAAATTGTTGTATCTCTATGATTTAGGACTCCCAAGGTCTGAAATTTCTTCATGTAGTATTCCTCTATTTCTTCTTTCCACACCACCAGTTAGACCGAGATTGGATTCTTCAAGATAAATTTAGGTCAAATATTCCAAGATGACTTGCTTGTGGACTAGTTCAATAGAGTGAACTTGTACAGAATGCACGTGTCACTGTTTCATTATTCTCCCCTGAAAATGGTACCCACAAAATTACAGTCTGTGCACTTTCAACCAATTCTTACGAAATTCAATTTGGATGCCTGAAACAAAAGTTATGACTATTTTCCCCGAGACATCTATTTAAGACAAAATTATGGAGTGTACAAAAACCCTAACTTCCTTGAATCATATTTCTCAGAATATAGCGAACCAAGTTCTGAAATGTGTACACGAGGCTCACTAAGATTTTGGCTCCACGTGGTAGAAATTTCACCTTATGAAGCCTCACAAAAAAATAAAAAATATAGTGAGAATTCCAAGATGACCTATTTGAAGCAATGGAACCCTAGGATCCAAAGCTCTGATACCAGATGTTATGTAACCATATCACAAAAACAGAAGAAAAGATAGATCAATGACTTGAAAAAAATCCTTTTTAGGGGGTAACCTCATTTTACATCACATAAATGAACAATTCTTAGATGATTCAAATGAGAAGACCTCCCTGGTATATATAGGAGTTTAAAGGGTCAAAATAAAATTAGGGCCTACATAACAATAATAATGTAAGGGCTCTACAATAACAATAGTGAGTTTCTATGGGGAATAATAATAAAAATATGGGGGTTCTATGGTGCACAACAATAACAATATGGGGTCTATACTAGTATTATAGGGGCCTAACAAAATAGATGTAGTTCCATGTAGTTATTAATTTTGGTATGAGTAATGGTCACCACAAGCTTAAAAGCGAGCAAAAGATTCCAAAACTTGGCTTAATTACTGAAACATAAAAGCAAACAATCAAACTAATATAATCACCAATACAAAATATTACATTGCTATGAAGATTAAAAAGAAGCCCTAACAAAAAAAATCATTACTAAGAGATTTGAAATATTAAAAGGTTTTACAAAACAAATTTTGGTTAATCAAACTATTTTCCTAGGATTGTGAGCTTAAGGGATCATGACCTACATAATAACATTGTCTATAATTTCAATTAATCCCAAAATACCTTGATAGGAACAAGTTCCTAAAATTTGTCATACCAAAAGGGTTGATGATGAACACCATAATTCTATTTAGCTTATCTTACCCTTCACACATAACATTTTTGAAATTCATAACTTAACTACCAAAGTACCTCCTCACTAACCCAAAAAAAAACATAACAATTGATGTCTTTGAGTAAGACTAGTTTTCTAAAAAACGTCCATGAAAGCATTTGAGATCTTTTGTAACAAATTATTTGCAATAAGCATAAGTGCATAAACATTGTCTACACTGTGATTTTCTACTTACAAAGGGATGCATTATTAAAAATGCAACATGGATATTGAGGTTATTTGGCAGATGTGACAAAGTTGGTTGCATATGTGAGATATAGAAACATATTTGTTGAAATCTATAGTAAAAGATCAACTTATAGACTTCTATGCAATGAAAATGTAAGGAATAAGCATGAGCAAAGTGTATGCTTAATACTTAAGCAACAACGTGGTAAACAATTGGCATCAAGGATGTACATCATGTTTAGAGGCTCGAAACCAAACTGGTTTTGAAAAACTACTTGATGGTAATCCAAATATCCATCGAGGAATCGATTTCCTTGTTACAATATTTGACTACTAAAATTTGGCCACATTACCATACATGTTCAAAATTTGATTTACCAAGATAGATAGTTAAATGTGTGGATGTATTCTCCCAATTTATCCGAGGAAAATTATAAATCACAAACTTATATTAATATATTCTTTGGATACTCATGATGTCATAGGAAACTTCAATGTTAGCCCAATAGACGCGATAATAACAACTAATGAGGCAACTTTATTTTCAATGCCAAATACCTCTTACATGTTGAGCTATCAAAACATCAAATTTCAATTGAATTTGAGGAATGAAGATGTTACATTGTTACATTCACTTTTATATGCAAAGTATGAAATTCTTTTTCAGAATAAAAACCTGACAACTTTGAGTTCAATCTTAATTATATAGACATAACAAGGAAGATTAAGATTCTACTTTTAACTATCAATATAAATGGAACCAAAAATGTTGGCTTAGGGGGTCTTGACCCAGGTTTAGAGTTAGTTGTGCCAATCAACAAATCCTTACACTACTGGCCCTTTTGGCAACAACCCGCATAGCGCAGGCTGTAGTCTCACCCAAAGCAGTATGGGGGGATGCAAGAACCAAGTTTCTGCATCCAGAGATGAGTGTGATGTCTTCTAGCACCCTATATCTACCTTTGCGTAGATCTATAAGCCTCTAGGGCTCGGTACTGCAACTCCTTTTAAGCAGCCTCTAGACCTTCGCGAAGGTATACGATTGGCCTTTGTGGACCCTTAACAGTCGAATCATTCACTTATGCGCATCCAAAAGTAACCCTAGATTTGAGCTTGCGCAGATCTACTTAAGTATTTAATAAGCATAACATAATGTATCACAATCTTCGCAAAAGTACTTAACATGGAGTGCGTACAGTTATTAAGACTTACTCCGTAGAGTCGCGCATCATTAGACCAATATTTCATAAATACATTATTCATCCACAACATATATCAGAATCATAAATAAACAAAAGTAAACAAAAAAACATAGGAATTCTCTGATAATCGTCTTTATTGATCTTCAGTTAGGATTTACAGACTCAAAACTACCCTGCGCACTCAACTGCAGGGGTCCGCGCACTCAGCTGCAAACTCTAGGCCTCTATGCACTCAGTTGTAGAGCCTTTCTCTCCTATCTGACCCACTTCTCTGCGTTATCTTCTATTGACCCATTACTAACATTGATCTTATAAACATGCCTTAGACTCTCTAAGACACACCTATTTATATAATCCCATGGTCCGCGGACCATGGGTGTATCTCAAAGACAACTAAACTTTACATAAACAAGGGGCTAAAACCCCTTTTACTCCTAATCACCTACGCGCCCCGCATCCACAAATCGCGAAGACTTTACATCTTTTACAAAAATTACAGAAAAACTTGGGTTTTTAACCCCAAAACTGACCCAGGGGACCCCATCCCAACAAGCCCCAACACAAAGATCGTGACTCGCCCTCGAGTCACTCGGTTGGCGCTGCAATCTTGCTATGAAGATCCCCCAGCTCTACTTGTACTACAATAATGTCGGCAACACTCTAAGTGGCTTCTTGCTTGATCTCCTCCACTAGCTTCTTTGTAGTTGGTCCTTCTACAGCCAGCTTCATCGTTTGTTGCAAGCCTGCGAAATTTTCCTGAATGTTGGTCATGACCTAGTAAGCTTTGTCTAACTAGGACCCCAACCTGGCCTTAAGTAAGGTCTCCTCCTTCTGTGCTGCTTCGACCTGCGCGAGGAGCTTCTTCCCTTCCTACAACTTGGCTAAGCATTGTGTTGGGGCAATGGAGCGTGCCGTTACTTGGACTTGATCGTATTGTTTTGTAGCTCCTACACGTCTATATTCAGTGTCTGTAGGGTTGGGTCTTCCTACAAAGACTCCACCAACTCCATTGCCTGCTCAAATAATGTTGAGCAATCAGCGACTGCGGCATCCAAAGTGGCCATCCCTTCTTTTATGGTGGCTCTACGTTGCTTCCTGACCTCAGGCGGAGTCGTGGGCTGCAAATTTAACTGTAGCTTAGTTATTTTCATGTTGAGTTCGAATTGAACTTGTCCAACCTCTACCTTTTCCTTGCGCACTCCAACAACTAACTTCCTGATCTTAGCTACTGGTTGTGCATCCTTTGGAATGTGAAGCTCAGTCACTATTCTGCATGCCTCTACAACTGCGAACTCCAGTTGGGAACTCTGTGCCTGCAACGTTTCCTTTTCTTTCAAGGCCTGCCTTTTCTCAGCGAACATCTACTCATTGTTCACCCTGTACTCACTGATCATATTGAGAGTGCGCTGCTCCCGAACTCTCAATTCCTCTATCATCCTTGCTTGCAGCACGTGAAGAAGCTCATTGGGGAGCGCGACGATGTTCAACCTGATGTTCTTAAAGGTGCTTAAGATGATGCGATCATCGATTGACTCTACACGTAGGGACCCTTTGGGTAATGCAACAATGCGAAGATCTAGGGTCCTTACCAATTCCGCAGCCTGGCTCGTCCCCGGGGCCAGGCTCACTTGTGTTGCGCTTGCTTGACCTGCACCCACCTATATCTTGTTAGCTTGGATCTACATCTCGTGCAGATCCTTTTGGACACTCCCTAGTGTCTACATATACTGCTACTCGAACTACTATAACACTTCAGTTGTAGTGTCCTGTATTTTGTCGTCGATCTCATCAAGATCGCACTCTGCCAATACCATGGGATCACCCTGCGACTTGTCCAATTTTTGCTTTTTCCAGGGACCTTCCCGTTGCTCCTGCCCACGCTTCTTTAGTAGAAATGGGGTGCTCTGCCCTTCGTCTCCTCCACCGCCTTGTTCGGATGGTTCTTCCTCCTCGGTCTCGAGTGCAGGGGATTTTCCACTTCTCTCTGACTCGCGTTGCTCTTGTTCAACTCGCTCCTTAGCAACGCGCTCTTTCTCCATCCGAGCCTTCTCTACGGCTTCCTTCTTCCTTTGTGCGGCCAAGTTTTGTGCAACCTTCTTGGTTGCATCCTTTCTTTTCTATGCTACCGAGATTTTCACGCCCTTACTGGTTCCAACATCCAAGTCTGAGGGAGTGCGCTACTCTGTTGGCTAGTGCTTGATTACCTCCTGTATGTCTGTATCTGTTACCAAATAGGGCAATTCATGCCATTTCTACTGTGGATCCTTTCGTGCCTGAATGTAAACTCGATGGAAGTCAACATAGGTTGACAACTACGTGTGCAAGGTCGGGGACAACATTGGGCACTAGTTTTTGGCCATGCAAAGGCTTGATTCCATTAAAACCCATAAGATTTTTGTTTTTGTGACCTACGTGGGGCCCTTTGTAGCCCATAGGGAGGCGAACTACGAGGCCTCCGACAATCCTTCTTCCAACAGAGGAAACTGGTTGTCCTCCGGCAGCTCCCATGTAACCAACACAATGGAGAGCAGAAAACAAGCGTAATGGAATGGCTTTGTCTCATCCTAGGCCTCGCTGCAATTCGTAAGGAATTCCTGGCACAGGTACCTAGACCAATTGAACTGCACACCATTCATGCATTGTGCAGCTAGGGAGACCATGGGCGCCAGAACTTCGTCCATGTGGCACTTCCTCATTACCTTCCCTACTAAAATTTGTGTGGCAATTTTCATTGCGGGGTTGTTTATGGAGGTGATTGATTATCCTCGCGCCTTTTTCACAAGGGCAAATTCCATCTTCATCCTTTCTGTCAAATCCTTTTCTCCTGTCTTTCCGCCAATCTCATTAGCTAGATTCAATCCCTTATATGGCAGGTGCGTGATCCTATGGATGAGCATGTCAGTGATGGGTATAGGCCCTCCTAGCCATAAGCACCCTTCATGCACCAGAGTGAGTAGTTGGCACACACAGGCTCTGTTGATAGGGGTGCGGTGATAATGGGGTTTCCACAATATGTTCAACAATCCCGAATTCCCTACACCGCAGATCCATTCCACTGTCTCTAGCGCAGTGACACCTGAATCCACGTAGTAAACGCTCTTCATATAGTTAACTGTTGCTAAGTGAGGGGAACCTATCATGATCTACGAGGTCCCAATCTTCCATCTTCAGTAGTGGGATCCGCGCAAGCCACGGATCTTCAAAGGAACCTGCTTAGGCAGCAGGGGTGTAGAAATAGTGACTTTGTCTGAGTCTGGGTCCTTGGTGACCTTCGCCTTCCCCTTGCGCGGAGGTATATAGTCAGGCAACTTTGCAATGGGATCCATTCCCTCAGCATCTATGTCCTCTGTGCCATGTCCTTCCTCCGCCTCCAAATCGACGACCTTCTCGCGTTGCTTGTCTTTCTTTTGTTTTTGTGCTTTAGAGTGCTTCTTAGGCGATTCACGCACTGGCACCAGCTTCTTCTATTTATCCTTCTTTGGTTTCTATGTTTCTCTAGGAGTAGGCTTCGGCTTAGGCAACCTCGGCACAGTAGGCACAAGAGCTGGAGCTTCCATACTTACTACCTCTAGAGCAGCTGCTTTAGAAGCGACATATCCACCAATAATCACAGTCTCTGCAGGGCTTAGTCCTAGCATCTTTTCAAGGATGAATTTCTGATTCAACTCAGAAAACATAGAAAATGGAGGGTTCGCTACTAAATCCTCTAAATACAAGCGATTCATAGGCAATAGACAATATAACTCACCAAAAAATCTATGGGTGCAAAGTGTTTTCTGTTGGATTGGCACGCGTAATTTATAGGGGTTTTTGAATTCAAATTCGACCGTTCCCCCTAAATTTCGACCATTAATGCTGTTTTGGCAGCAGATATTCAAAAATTTTGGCCTTAAATGCCGCCAACCCACTCCTCTTAACCGTCTTCCGACTATCAAATCATGAACAGTGACTCCAAGTTCATTTTTCTATTGTGCTGCATGTTACCTCCCCCCATAGCGCAGCTTCCTTCGCGTAGCTTCATAGGTTGTATCTGCATCATCTTTCGCGCAGCCCGCCTGCTGCGTAGTCCTCCGACCCTGGTAGTGTAGTTTATACTCCCGCGCTCCCTTGCAACTGTCTGGAGCACTAAGACTGTCCTGGTGCCATATAGTCATTGGGCAGGATCCCCTGTATACAGTTTTAATTGGCTTGCATTCACTCTTCCCGGAAAAGGTTCTCCATTCAGCTTCACAAGCTAAAATGTGCCTCAATCTGTAATTTCTTTGATAATATATGGTCCTAGCCAATGCATCTGAAATTTCCTTGGAAACTTAGTAAACTTACTATCATATAACAATACCAGATCGTTTACCTTGAACGTGCGAATCTTGATGTGTCAATTGTGCCATGCTTTTTCACGTTCCTTCTGTACTTGTTGATGGAATCCAACCAAGAATCAATCCTCTTCAAGCTCCATCAGCTACGCAAGCCGTTCCTCCAAGGCTTCGCGATATGCAATATCCGTGAGAGCCGCTATGCACAGACTAGGCACGATATACTCCATTGGCATCAAAACTTCTACACCATAGACCAATCTGAATGGTGTTTGTCATACTGTAGGTATGCACACATCGCAATCATTTTGCTATGCGTTGCAGATCTTTGTCAGCACGTTCTCCAAAATCTTATTAAAGGCCTCAACTATTCCATTAGCCTGAGGATGATACAGAGTGCTCTTCTGATGGTAGACTTGGAATTCTTCCATTAGCGCGTTGATTCTCTCGTTTAGGAAGTGCGTACCTCGATCACTCATCAACACCTTGGGGCAACCAAATCTAGTTAAGACATACTCAAACAAAAACTTCGTTTTTGTAGCCCCTGTATAATCTTTAACCAGTTGTGCCTCTGCCCATCTGGTTAGATAATTCGTCGCAGTGATGACGTAGCGCACACCTTGTCTTCTTTCCCGGGGGTTGAATTGGCCCAACAAAATCAATCTTCCATTTTTCAAATGGTTGTAATGATACTTAGGCTATAATGGTAATTCATCCCTTCGCGATGGTCTGCCCGTTCTCTGACACACATCGCATGCCTCACAATACGCTTTAGAATCCTTATGCAGCGTTGGCCACCATAGGCCTACGCGCAAAATCTTATGCATAGTCGCCTTTCCTACATAATGTCCTCCCGCGGCCCCTCCATGAGCTTCAACGAGAATGTTGTTCCTCTCAAAATCTGGCACATATTGTCGCAATATCTCGTCTGCACCCATCTTAAATAGATGTCGCACAATCATTAAAAAGTGTGTCGCACGCACTACTAATTTCTTCTTTTGCGAACTTGTATACCCCTTCGGTGCCATCCCCGTAGTAATAAAATGGATGATATCAACAAAATGATTATCCGCTACGCGAACTGCGAAGAGCTGCGCATCTAACAACCCTTCCTCCAAATTAGTAGATTCCTCCCCTGTTTCGATCCATGACAGATGGTCAGGTCCTATATTCAATCTTCCTGGCTTCACAATGACCTCAAAGTCATACTCCTAAAATAGCAGTAACCATCGGCAAATATTCCCCCCCAGCACAGACGTATTGACTAGGTATTTCAAGGTAGAATGATCCGTGTACATCTTGAAGTTCCCTCCCAACAAATAGTGCTTGAACTTCTACATAGTGTACACCATGGCCAATCCTTCACGCTCTGTCATTGAGTAGTTCTTCTCGGCCTTTGATAATTTCCTACTCGCAAAGGCTATAGGTTGGTCCATCTCTCCTTCACAAGCCCGTGTTAATACTGCACCCAACACAATGCAAGAGGCATCAACATGTAAATGGAATTCCTTCTTCCAATCGGGGAAGAGCAAGATCGGCGTGGTGACCGTCTTTTCTTTCAAAACATTTAAGTTGCGCTAACATTCTTCATCCCAATAGAATGTGGCATCCTTCTTCAACAGCTTCTCCATAGGCGTGGTGATTTGAGCCTATGCCTTGATAAATTTTCTGTAATATCCCGTATGTCCCAACATTGTGCGCATCTGCTTTACGTTGCTCGGGGCCTTCATATTCACTATCACCATAATCTTGGCAGGGTCCACCATCAATCCTTGTTTCCACACCACATGACCGAGCAAGATTCCAAAGGGAACACAGAATATGCATTTCTTCAGATTCAACGCAATCTGGTATCTACGACACGTATCCAACATCAAGCGGAGACTTGCTACATGGTGCTTTACTAGTCCAAACACCATCCAGTCATCAAAGTAAACTTCCAAGAATTTATGAATAAACTCCTTGAACGTCACGATGAATACACAAGAAAATATCACAGACAAATTCTTGAGTCCAAACAACATTACAGTATATTAAAAACAACCCCATTCCGTTGCAAAGGTCGTTTTGCTCCTATCCTCAGGTGCGATCTTAATTTGATGGTACCTAGGAAACCCATCAGTGAACGAGTAAGCCTCCTACCCTCCAACATTGTCTAATACCTCATCAGTAAACAGTGTCAGAAATGGATCATGGACATAGGCATCATTGAGCTTCCTCAGATCTACGCAAATCCTTATCTCACCCATCTACTTCTTCTCCTAAACCACCATTGGGCTCACCCAATCAGATTATTCCATTGGTTCTATGATGCCTGCTTCCAGCATCTTATCCAACTCCAAGTGAACTTTTTCCTTGTACTTAGGATTTAGGCGATACAGACTCTGCTTAACAGGGTTCGCGTTTGGCTTTAGAGTGATTTTCATAACACCTAAGTCTCCTATTATGCCCTTCGAGTTTGAAAACTTAGTAGGGAACAAATCCTAATATTCGCGGAGTAACTGAGCAACCTTATCCACATTAGCGTCGTCCCAATGATCCCCATTTTTTGCAAACTTCAATTCTGCTTCAATCTCGATGTTTACTTGCTTGGTTTTCAACAACGTGGTGATGTCTAGGTTGTCTATTTGTGGGCCCTCGACTTCACAATGCCCTTTAGCCTCTGGGATATTAATATTTCTTGGATCTTCATCCTCCTCCTCAGTGCTCACATTATAACATTCCAGCGCATGGCGTAGCTGGGTGCTTCAATACGGTTGGACCCATTCCATAGGTTCTTGTGGTATTCTCAAGATCACTGCCTTAACCTCGTGCAGAGCTTCATCAATGCTCTCGAACCCATCTTCAAAACTGAAGGTCATTAAGAATCCTTCCCTTAATGCACCCCACTCTGCGGTGCCATGGCAAAGCTCTGTCTTCAAATACCAGTTCATGGGGATTGTGTCTAAAGTATGGAAAAACAAGTGTACCCACTCCAATTGCGGTTCTGTTCCATAAGCTTTAGTCCACTTCATTAGGTGATTGCGCGAATCATCCCTCCCATCATATTTCTCAGTGAATCAAAGGTTAGGTCGGCCAAACTGCAACCTCATCATTCTTCTATATCCCGCCATCCATCAAATCTATCCTTGTGCGTACCCCACCATCGTGCAGGCGTAGCATGTAGTGCCAGATCCAACGCTTGGAAGCGGTGATGCTTAGGGACTTCATGCTCAAATGCATCCAAAAACTTATCCACATCAGTCAAACCATCATAATAAGGTAAATTCCTTACCTCTGACAAAACACAGCGCAACGATTTAGTCATCATGTTGCAACGTAGTGTAGATACTTCATGTAGCCGATTCTGCCAATGCTCCAACTCTTCCTCTGAATCAAAGGTGCAGAAACTCTCCTGGTCCCATGCAATCCATCTATCTGCTATTGGATTGATCCACTCTTGATCTCACGATGTTACTTTGTAGATCTGATCTAAGTCATCCTCAGTTTCCTCATAATCACGGACTGGTTCAGTGTAGCGCGCCCGTCTGCAGGGTCCAACGACACTACAACTTGAAGCAATTTCTTTTCAAATGACATTGTCCTCTTCTTTAAGTTGATGACTCCATTCATGTCAATGGCCTAGTCAATTCTGAGGAGCGCAGGGTATGGATTACTGTCATCGATAATCTCTATTACTTCAAAATTAGCCAGCGTGCTCACACCTTCTATATCCACTGTTACTCCATGTAGTCATCCCATAGGGATGATCTTTTGTTGGTTTTCCATTCTAAGTTGGATTGGAGACCATGACAACACAGGTCTCCCCATTCTCTCCCATGTCTATTTAGGAAAAACGTTCGTGTCAGACCCTAGATCTAGAATGACCTGGTCCATCTCATATTCTCCTATCTATGCGGTGAGCCTCATCTCGCGCCTTGTTCTAGCCTTATGTTTGCCATTTTTTCTTACTATGTGGTGTCCATCAGGGGCATTTTCTTTGCCAACACATTTGTTTATTACTCTTGCAGGCCTTTCATAGCTTTGCTATTGCGCAACAGTTTCATGTAGGTCTCCAAGAACGTGATAAGCATAGAGGGATCAACTTCTGTAGGCACACTGGTTTCTGGTACTTTGTTCTGTCTTCCTGAGGTGGAGGCCCCAATGAAGCCTTTCTTGGCTTCCATAAAAGTTTCCTTAGCGCATGCCAAATCAAAACCAACTTCTTTTTTTGGGGCCTTGCAGGCCCATCCGTACTCTTCAGGTTGTTTTCCTTTATCATCACCAGTTGTTATTCCGCTTCTCAGCACTATGTTCAGGCTATGGTCCTCCTCATGGGGCTCAACTCTCATCATCTGTAAGTTTTGCGTAGGTTGCTGAGGCTGTGCCTTTTTCTCCTGCATCTTAGTTATTAGTACATGGCATTTTTCTATAGTGTGATCAAACTGGCTGCAATATTAACATGACGGTCATGTCTAATTCTGACACTCCCGCGTGTAGTGCCCTAACATTCCATAGTTGTAACAAATAACTTGACCCTGACCTCTACCAGGACCTCCTCCTCCTTGGCCTCATCCTCGTCCTTGATATCCTCCGCGTGCTCCTCCGGCGCCCTGCTCTGGAGGCCGAGTTTCTGCTTGCATTCGGTAGTTAGGTGTTCTTTCCATCATCAGTTCATAGCTGCGATAATGGTGCTCATCATGGCCCATTGATTTGCATAAGTCGTAGAACAACTGTTGTGGTGTCTGAATGAACTTTTGAAGAAAATGACAATTATCCGTTGTGTGTTTTCCAGCCACTTGACAAATAATGCACCATAACGCGACCGCCACACTTGGTTTTGCTGAAACTTCTGGTCTCAGGCAAATTGGCCCCCCTCCTGTGATATAGTTCACAAATACAGGACAATGGTCTTTATCATGCCCATGACTCTTACACTTCAGGCTTAGACTTCCTCGCACACCTCTAGTTTAGCCTCCTTATCTTTCTTCAAACTTTGTAATCCTAAGCATGAGCTCTTTAATTGAGAATGGATTTGTTGTACCCCCAAGGTCGCATCTTGCATAGGCATCACATGCAACCTCATCGCAATTTCGAGGGCTTTTGCTTGAGTTCCTATCTTCTGCTGCAACAAAGCAATCCTTAGGTGGTGCAGAAGCGAGGCTATAAACCATTCGCGATGCTGACCATCTGCGAGTTGCATGTTAGCTTCATGGATCACACATTTCAACCTTTGATCTAACTCCCAGGGTGTCTCATCAACGCTCATCGTAATTTCCTTAAATCCAATTACTGACTACGAGTCAGACTTAGGCTTACTAACTTCTTTGTTTAAAGTAGCCTTAGTCTTTGCTAGCGTTGCCATGGGATGATAAGAACAATACTTAATATACCACGTCAGCGCGTCATCTTGCAGAGCAATAACTAACTGCACCTTATTTATGTTGTCATCAGAATTCTGTTGCGCTGTCCACACAACATTCACAACAAACCGGAACTGATCAATATCTTCACTCCCTATACCTTTGAAAATTGGCAACTTCATTGTGTTCAACATGTTGAACGACGGTGGTGGAGGCATGGGCGAAGGTGTATGCGGTGGAGGTGGAGGTGGAGGTGGAGGTGGAGTGGATGGATGACGTGTCCATAGAAAACCCTGTCTTATTAGCTGAACATCACTCCGCAGTGAGGCCTGTACCGCTCCCTCGTCGTTGCTTGTAGGTGGTTCAATCAATGGTCTATATTCAAGACCTGATTTCTCTTGATCTCTAAAGAGTTTTCCACTTCGCGTAGCTCCGAACATCAACGCAATGGCATAACCCATTTCTCACACAAAAGCATCTTAATCCAGGTATTCAAAGATCTAAGATACTTACCTCGTAGTCCTTTGAAGAAGTGTTGCTCTACTTCGGTGTAGCTGACTGAGGTATCAACTACGACTTTTGTAACTAATCCTCCTATAATTTGATCAAGCCAGTGATAAAAAACGCACATGATCTTGTCTTCAGAGGCTTCTAATCGTCGTACCAACTTTAGAGTCCACACTATTGGACCATCAAGCTTCCACCTCCCTTGGTCGTTTACCAACTTAGCTATCCACTCATATAATTCGATTGGGAAGGTGCAAAAGAAAATTTTGTGTATTTCTGTATACAAATATCTGTCTAACCACTGCTCCTTTGACATGCGCGGATTCCTGTTCTCCCGTGCTGGGAATTTGTGAATCTTTCTATCCAATCACTTCTCAATTTCCTTCTTGGTCGGATTCCAGTGATGCGACATCACACATCTCCTTCAAGCACATCCCGGTCTCGTCAATGAAACCATTAGTTGGCTTAGGGGGTCCTGACCTAGGTTCAAAGTTAGTTGCACCAACCAACAAATCCCTACACCATTGGCCCTTTCGGCAACAACTTGCGTAGCGTAGGCTGCAGTCTCACCTGAAGCAGCATGGGGGGATGCAAGAACCAAGTTTCTACATCCAAAACAAGTGTGATGTCTTCTAGCGCCCTAGATCTTCCTTCGCACAGATCTATAAGCCCTTAGGGCTCGGTATTGCGACTGCCTTTAAACAACCTCTAGACCTTCGCGAAGGTCTACGATTGGTCTTTGCAGACCCTTAACAGTCGAATCATTCACTTATGCGCATCCGAAAGTAAACCTAGATTTAAGCTCGCGCATATCTACTTAAGTATTTAATAAACATAACATAATGTATCATAATCTTCGCGAAGTACTTAACATGTAGTGCGTACAGTTATTAAGACTTATTCCATAGAGTTGCGCATTATTAGATCAATATTTCATAAATACATTATTCATCCACAACATATATGACAATCATAAATAAACCGAAGTAAACAGATAAACATAGGAATTCTCCGATAATCTCCTTTATTGATCTTCAGTTAGGATTTATAGACTCAAAACGACTCTGTGCACTCAGTTGCAGGGGTCTGCGCACTTAGCTGCAAAGCCTTTCTCTCCTATCTGACCCACTTCTCTGCGCTATCTTCTATTCACCCATTACTAGCATTGATCTTATAGACATGCCTTAGACTCTCTAAGACACACCTATTTATACAATCCCATGGTCCGCAAACCATGGGTGGATCTCAAAGTCGACTCAACTTTACATAAACAATGGGCTAAAACCCCTTTTACTCCTAATCACTTACGTGCTCCGCATCCACAAATCGTGAAGACTTTACATATTTTACAAACATTATAGCAAAACTTGGGTTTTTAACCGCAAAACTGACCGAGGGGACCCCATCCCGACAAAAACAAAATCAATCTAGATTCATTTGAAATCTGGATCTATCAAGAGCCGAGAGGGATCAAATCTCTTTTCACTCTAAAAGATGTTTGTATCTCCAGAGATTCAATCCCTCCAGGCACTTGATAGATCTAGAGTTAAGATGGATCTAGGTTGTTTTGATCATAATTAATTGATTACAATTATAAATTTAATTATTATTATTGTTATTATTTTAATTTTAATTTTGTCTTTAGTTTTGTGTAATTTTACCAAGTCAAAATGCTTACAAGACATTACGACATCTTTACATATTGAGTTGGAGAACACCTCTCTTGAGGCAATTACTTTTAACCTTTTATTATTTTTTAATTGAGCCCACATGTAAATGTTTATAAACATCTACACCACTGCAATCTCTCCCCCATATATTTTTATTTTTAGATAATTTAAAAAAATGTTATAGAATAAATTAAAATAAAATATATAAAATTTTGATTTTTTTGAAAAAAAGAAAGAAGAATTTATTTTTAACGTTCATAAGGCTAAAGATAGCCTGTGGGACAAATTGCTTCTTCATCTGGTTGATGTATTTAGATAGCCTGTGGGACAGATTGCTTTTTCATCTGGTTGATGTATTCAACCTTTTTCTTGTGAAGCCTCACAATAAACACTCACAACTTCCCGACAAACCCCTCACTAAATAGATTATCCCAAGAGCTCGCTGCCAGAATATCTGCATAAATTTTTTCTGTTGTCTTTGAAGGCCTTGCATTCTAAAATGAAGTGCTTTTCTATTTCCACTTTTCCGGGAGAACAAAAAATATATACTCTTTCTCCCACACTTCTTTTGGCTTTTTCCAGTGTCCCATTTCACAACAGAGTTGATGAGAATTAATTGTTAACTGATTGATAACAATTTTGGCTCTCTAAGAAATATCGGCCTCTATGTATGCTTTTTGTTGATGATTATGAGTGAGATTAGCTCCTTATCCCAAGTACGTTTTTGGAACTTATCCATAACAAAAGCTTTTATCTCTTTACTATTTATAGGGCACATGTTTAAGCAAATACCCTATTTACTAAACCATTTGTTATTTTGTTTCATCCAAGTCTTCTTTCTTTTGCACAATATGTCATTAAATACAACCTTAGGCCATCTGCTCTCTTCCATTTGCTCAATTTTTTTTAAATACCTTAACAAGATAACATAATGAACTACACTTTTAATTTTGAATTTGTTTGTAATCAAACGCTTCTGAATTTTCTGAATTTGTTTCCATTGCATGTCGGATGTAATGCTGGCCCATAGTTCACAACCATAGAGAATCACGAGAATCACTAGAAGCCCAAAAAGAGTTTGAGTGGTTTTCGAGTCCCATAACTCTACCTCTACACCTATTTTGAAAGCATAAAATGCTTTCCAACCCCCTAAAGTTCTTTACTTTCTAAAGACATCCCAACTTAGATTTTTGTTGAAGTCAATTCCTAATAAACCATTACTTTCGCTTTGGACAAGTGGTATTGATAAGTCATGTTTTTTACCAATGATATTGTAAGAAAGCCTCTTTACAAGTTAATAATATACATGGTTATTAAATTTTTATAAGAATAAGAATTAAATTTTTATGTGGTTATTAATTAAATTTAAATATGATAAAATTGATTTTAATTTATAACTATTATTTATATGTTATATATTTTAATGTGATATGTATGTAAAAAAAAATTCATAATTTTATTAATAAAAACACAATTACAATATGAAAATTTCAATTTAAGAAATATTGACTCTAAAAATTCTATTTTTTGTTTTTTAGGTAGAATGAAAGCACCCAAACTGTTTTTTTACTAAGAAGGAAAGCACCCAAAACTTTAGAGTACTTCTCCATATTATTTAGTGGATGGTAAACCACATTACTGGGCTTGCCTAAAAGGAATCCAAGAGAGTCAAACCCGTGATTAACAACAACTAGCCACAATATCAAACAAAGAACTTCATGTCAAACTTTAAACAACTTAATCTAACTCTTAATACTAAAATTAAAATTTTACTTTAAAATAAAATCATTTAATTATTTATTGCGGGCATTCCAAACCCAATATGATGTGTAAGCCTGTCTGTCTGTCGTCAAAATTGAAATTCCCTCCGTCATCAAAATGGAAATTTTGGAAATTTTGCTCATGTCGACTACCTGTCATCAAAATTGAAATTCCCTCCGTCATCAAAATGGAAATTTTGCTCATGTAGACTACAACCAGCGTAGATCCATATAACTTTGATTTATCTTGGGATGAGAGAGATCAAACCCTTGAGGTGCAAACCTTCTTTTTGGAGTGTGGAAATCAAATCCCTCGAGGTGCAAACCTTCTTTTTGGAATGTGAAATTTGAGGAAAAATTTGCACCTCAAAAGATTTAATCCTTCTCTGCCCATAATAAATCCAGAATTAAATAAATCTAAGCTAATAAAAGAAGATAAATCCAGAATTAAATAAATCTAAGCTAATAAAAGATGAATTAATTATATATTTTAAAAGTTAAATAAATATATAATAACCTAAACACCTTTGAAATATTAAAAATGATAAAATAATTTGCCCTATAAAAGTATCGACGAATTATCGAACGAGTTTTTTAATTATTAAAATTTTAAATTTTTTAATTCAAATTAGAATTATAATCTTAATGATGATGTAAAATTGTATTTTTAATAATTATAAATTAGTCATTTAAATTATTTCTGAAGTTTGGAATTGAAATTTTAAATTACAAATTAAATAGATTAAACAATGCAAATTACCACTATTTAAATTTAAATAATTCTTGATTTTACAAACTACCATTTTAATAATTCTTCATAGGTCAAATTCCAATAAACAGATATATGAGTGGATATGAAGCAAATTAAATTGTCCATATCATTCGCCTTGATGAGTTTGCTCCAGAGGAATCCCTGGAAAGGGATCAAATAAATCCCAATAAACTAAGAAATCTCCATAACAAACGAGTTGATTGTTAGTTGAAGTAAAATGTAGTAGATCTACCCGGTATTCCAGTTCATTTCATGCTTCTTGGATCTTGTACAATGGTGCATTTTCACAGATTTTGCAGTGTTAATGACTTCCACAAACATTTGACCCGTAACAAAGACGCTTTGACATAAATTAGGAACCAGTGGGTCCAGTAGACATGGTCAACTACCATGAACATAGTTCAGAAAAGCTCAGAGCTTTTAAAAGAAGACACCGTTTCATTTAAAGACAGTTTCAAGCAACTTAAAATCCGCAAAAAAATCGCTCGAGAACTTTTGGACAGCTAGGAGTTTTGGAGAGCTTAGAAAATCAGATTAAAGATCTGACATAAACAGTTAAAACAGGCAATCTGTAACTGTATTGGACTCATTATTAGTTAGCCCCTTTATCATTTGTTCCTTGTTTGGCCGGATGGACAGTTTATATTATTATTATTATCAGTTGAATCTCTTTTTGCTGAATTGTGATCCTTGGCTATATGGAGTCACGAAATCGAAGAGAATACCAATCACACTGCGGTACAGGAACGTCCCTCAACCAGTGGCGACCCTGCATTACAAAAAACAAATATACGTTTAATTATAACATACGCTCTCGTTAGATTAGAAATGTTCTTTAGATTTTTCATGTGATCAATTTGCAAGGATTGACGTCAGCCCAACCACGCTGCTGATAGTCAGGTACTTTTACTTTTCGAAACTAATATTAATCCTGCTGTGAAATGCACGTTTGATTATATTTCAGTTATTATGTTGGACCCACTGTTGCAAAAAAGCAGCCATGGCAAATCTTGGGCGTTGGATAAGGGTTTCGAGTTTGGTGAATTGACAATTGTAAGACATCTTTTATTCAGTGTTAGAATCTTCATCTGTTCGGTTGAATAGAGTTTTTATTATAGCTTAAGGTTACAGTTTCAAAATATAAAAAGTATTTTAGAATTGGGAAGTGCCATACAAACTATTTGGAATACTGAAATGATAAGTTGCTACCTGGAACTTTAAACATTGATTTCCTTAAATTAGTCAGCAAGATTGTGGTGTCCTTATCACCTAATTGTTAATTCCCTAGGAAAAACACAGCTATTATATTTCATTGAGTCAAAATGACTTGTTCCCTTCTCTGTCTTCTCTCAATTGACTGCGCCTTTGTGTTTATTTACCCTTTCCAGGGATGCACTGACAACAATACCTATCATAGGTCGAGTCGCGAGATTTCGGCGTCAGGTAAGGCCAACCGCCAAGCACACCTGGGAAGGGTCATAAAGGTCCTTTTGACAGTTGCCTGAAATCACGAAGCTACTCTGGGAAGGGTTATAAAAAGGCCTATTGACAACTCTCCATAATCCTGCAGTGGTACAGCTGTTCTGAATCTTAAAATGATAGGGCCTGTTTTTGTTAATTTTTTTTTTTTTTTTTTCCAAATTCATGAGTAGAGTGGCCACATCAGAGATCCTACATAGCTAATAGAAGACTAGTACCCAGAATTGGAGGGAATACTCTTTCTCTCAAATTTAATATTTCTGACAGAATTATGGTGAGATAATTCTTCCAGATCAATCGCTGAAACATCTATTTATAAGAATATACGCGATATATCCGGAAGAATCACTTATATTTGTAATAAATTCAAGTTAGGTTTGATCTAAAATGTCTATTTATAAAAAAAATATGCGATGTATCAAAGGAAGAATCATCTGACCCTCCTGTTGCCCTAACAATCTCTCTTTACATATTCTTTTTTTTGAATTCGCTCCTTCGGCGATTCCGCGTTAGCAAAAATAGGGTGATGATGTCTAGGAATCTGACATACCATTTCCTAACAAGGATTGAGATTTCCCTTGAGATATTATTGGCCCCGAATTTGACGCTTATCCCACTTCTTCTGCAGGAAGGCCCGATATCTCTTAAAGGAATGCGATTACCTTAAATTGGTTGGCACAGTTTTATCTCCCAACTGTCCATTTCCTAGGCCCCTTAGTGGTTATTCTCCCCAGCAATGCACCGACCACAATCCATTGTCACAGGGCGAGCTGAGATTCGGGTGTGACATAAGGGCAAATGCTAAGTATCACTGGGAAGGGCCTTAACAGAGGCCATTTGACAACTACCCAAAGTCCTAAAATGATAAGTATCCTTTTTGTTATTCTCCCTTTCCAGCAATGCATCGACAACAATCCATTATCACAGGTGAACTCAGGATTTTAGCGTGAGATAAGGGCGAGCGCTACTGCTCTGAGGTTGATAGTGCCCTGGAATCCATCGCTTGAAGATGGATTCCATACACTGTGTCGAAGCAGTGTATGTTTGACTTTCATTTTGAAAGTTACAATGACCAGGTGTCGTGTGATGTGTTCCTTGTGCATGCTCATCACATTTTGTTGGGAAGACCATCGAAATACGACAAATATGTTGTCCATCACTTACGAAGTGGGGAAAAAGTTTAAGCTACATACCATGGAAGAGGAGAACGGAGGGAATAATAGAGTGATTTTGTGACAATGTTAAATTTGGCAAGGGCAACGAAAGAACCAAAGGGTCAGACTCTTGCGATGAGATAGAATACCCCGCAGATGCAACAAATAAGAATGCAATAGCACAGGGACATGTCTGTTCAATAGTAGAGAAAAGTGGAACAAAATCTGAAATAGGTCGAAGAAGAGGAAGACTAATTGAGAGAAGGGGAAAGGAAGAAATCTCCAAAGATAGAAGGTATCATTGGAGTGAGATAAATGACCAATAGAAAGTCGTGGGTTGTTGGACAGCATTCAAGCCATTGGTCAGATCACTTGAAATTTGCTAAACTCGAATTGAGTATTATATGAAAAGCAATCCATATTCATTTCAATGCCAACATCAATTTTCCTATTCGAACCCTATGTATGGTACACAAACCGAGTGCTCGCATTATTGTAATATATGATAACATCTTCACTCACTTCAATATTAACTTAGTTTTATTTATAGAAGTTGACTTTAGAATGCAAGTATCAAAGCTGATATGATTGTATTTAAAGAAATTTTCTAATTCATGGTAAACAAAAGATTGTGTTAATTTTTGTAGCACTGGATGTGTTCTAGCCACGAAATTTGGCGGAAGGCTAGAATGTATGAGATCTCCAAAACCTAAAAATTGTTTATGGAAATTCCACCTAGAGATGATTTAATTAGATTATTAACCTGTTTTTTTAATATTTTCTAAGTCTAAACTTAGGAAAAGTGGTTAATTAATCATAATTAATTAAGTCAAGGTGAGAATTCTCTAAGAACTCACACGGATCGACTTCGATATGATCCTAACCCTCGATTAAGTTTTAATCTTGGCCGTTGGTGCTCCAACAGAGGGTTATAAGAATAAGTCGATGGGCACTTGGAAAATACACCAAAGACACTTGGAGAATTCGATTTTCCAGAGTAGCAACAGTCAGTTGCCGGAGAGTTCGAGCTTCAGTGAGGACGCAGAGTCAGTGAGGGGCAGGGACAGTGAGGCTAGAGAAAGTTTTCCAAATCCAACGAGTTCATTTGCAGAGAGGCCGAGATTTCTCCAAGAGGCTGTGCAGAGGTAGCATAGAGCCTCAAGAAGGCAATTCGATTTGCTGGGAAGGAAAATGTTTTTAGTTTCAGAGGTTGGCCAGAGGTCAGAGAGTGCTAGAGAGACGCAGCAAGCAGGATGACTAGACTAGCAGTCAGTTCGAGTAGTAGTTGCAGCAGGCAGCATCAGGTTGACGCAAAGCCTGCGTAGGCCCAATTGGACAACCTACTTTTCAAAGGCAGTGTAGTGCCGAAATTGCTCGGAGTGAGGGTAATTTCCCTCTAGCATTTTTGCCAGTATTTTCTCTGCAGGATTGTTAGATTTCGGCATCCAGATTATTGTACTCAAAATTTTTCACTGCTGCATAATAATAAAACCCTCCGTTGCTGCACCGGTTTGCATCGGTTTTCCCAAGTTGAGTTTTTCTGGGAACATGTCCAAAAATAACGGTGTAATATTTTTATGTGCGTGCGCTAGATTTTCTTAGATTCTAGCGGTATTTTTTTATTCCACAGTATTTATTTGTGAAAATCACAGTGTGAATTATTTGGTATTCCGTAGCAAATTGCAAATAAATTAACAATTAGGAAAATAATTTCTAGTTGCCATGATAGATGAAATTTTCATGGTATTAGAGCGTGAGTGATCAGCCGGGAAGCTTAGACGCGGAGAAGGAATTTCGTTGTTCAGTGTTAGCAGCAAGTCGAAATTCCTTGAGGCTGCACAGTTCATTGACAGGCAGGCCGAATTATTGGGGTAAAAATTTGATTTTCAGTTGCAGGTTGGTAGAAAATTCGATTTGCCCAAGATAGTAATTCTAGCAGTCAGAGGGAGCAACAACTCAAATTTTCGCTGAGCAGAGTTCTAATTGGATGCAGAGGGTTTTGCAGTCGTTTGTAGTACAGAATCAGTGTCAGGGGGAAGAGAAAAGCACACACAGAAGGAAAATTTCTCTCGGGGAACTTCAAGTCTTAGAAGTTTGATTTTTCTAGTAGTAGATTAGCAGTAGCTAAGTGCAGATTTTCTCACTCCAAAAGGGAGTGCGAGTAGCAGACCAACATCCAAGTGTAGGGAAAGAGGATGTTTTTGACATATTCAGAGATGGTCGTAGAATGGCTTAGAGATCATGATAAGTTGGAGGGTTCCTCTAACTATGTCATCTGGAAGGCCAAGATGTCCTTGTTAAATGAATATGGCCTGAAGCTCTACACAGACAATGTTGTGGTAGTTCCCCAGGATGTAGATCGATGCAAAGAATACAGGAAGTAAATGGAAAAGGCGAAGTGGTTGATCCTGGATGGAGTCCGGGACCATATAGTCTCGCATATATCTAGCAAAGGTATTGTCAAAGAGATGTGGGATGCTCTCTCTACACTATATCAAGGTACTTCCGAGTAGCGAAAGATGTTTCTGGAAGAGAAGCTGAGATGCATTAGGGTGCAGAAAGAGGAAGGCATAGATCCCTTCCTCACTAGGATTGAGGAGGTTTGAGATCAACTTGCAGCTGTTGGAGCAGTGCTCAAGCAACAGAGCTAGTGCGGTTGGCACAATAGTGTCTTGGAGGATTGGCAAGTCTTCGTCCAAAGTATATTGGGTCGAGACAAGATACCAGAATGGAACAGGATGTGGTCCGACTTGCAGCAGGAGGAGTTGAGGCGAGCTCTTCTAAAGAGCTCCATTAGTGGCAGTAGTAACAACGGATCAAAGGGTGTGAAGGAGGAGAAGAATGTGGCCCTCGCATCTAAGGGTCTCAGTCAGGGGTAGGGGGGGCAAAAGAAGAAGAAGGACTGGTCTAAGGTCAAGTGCTTTAGATGTGGTGAGTTCGATCACTACAGTACCCAATGTCCTCTCAGGAAGAAGGACAAGCAGGAGAAGCAGGAGTAGCAGACAACATCCGCAAAAATAGACAGACTTTCCTCCAGGCTAGAGGAAGAGTTTGCTATGTTCGCAGATATACCTCCAGGAGTGAGGTGGGGTGATTGGGTGCTGTAGTCCCAGAGAGTTACAGAGATTGGGCAGGATCCTTGAGGAATCCATCTCATGGATCATTCCCTAGCTACAGGGGGGCCCACAATGTTCAGTAGCAGGATGGATCAGTGTCAAATATACAGTCAGATTTTGAGTGAGTGGTAAACTAGTAGCAGTCAAGTGCTAAGGAGCGCAGTGTAGTGTTGGCAACAGTGCAGTGTGGCATAGTGGCAGAGTCAGCAGCAGCGTAGATTCCTTGTTGGACAGTGCAATAGCTAGTAGCAGTTAGATACTTGGGAGACTGATGCATCATACTGAACGCAAATGATTCAGTATTTTGGATGCTTCTCATTTGCAATAGTTGCAGTTGCAGCTGCAACAATGACAAAGAAGGAGTTGCAGTGTTGGCAGCAACACAGATGCAGCATCAGAGTTGCATAGTGGTTCGTGGGCAGTATGGCCAGACATCAACAACGTGACAAAGGATGATATAGAGACAGAGTGTTGTGATATAGTGTGCAACATTAGAACATAGTTCTCGCTAAGAGGGAGTGTTATTTTTTGTAGCATCGGATGTGTTCTAGCCACGAAATTCGGTGGAGAGGCTAGAATGCATGAGATCTCCAAAACCCAGAAATCAATTTTGGAAATTCCACCTAGAGATGACTTAATTAAATTATTAACCTATTTTTTTAATATTTCCTAAGTCTAAACTTAGGAAAACTGGTTAATTAATCATAATTAATTAAGTCAAGGTGATAATTCTCTAGAAACTCACACAGATCGACTTCGATATGATCCTAGCCCTTAATTAAGTTTTAATCTTGGTTGTTGGTGTTCCAACAGAGGATTATAAGAAGAAGTCGATGGACACTTGGAGAATATGCCAAAGACACTTGGAGAATTCGATTTTCCAGAGTAGCGGCAGTCATTTGCTGGAGAGTTCGAGCTTCAGTGAGGAAGCAGAGTCAGTGAGGGGCAAGGACAGTGAGGTTGGAGGAAGTTTTCCAGATCCAGTGAGTGCATTTGTAGAGAGGGTGAGATTTCTCCAAGAGGCTGCACAAAGGCAACACAGAGACTCGAGAAGGCAGTGTGATTTGTTGGGAAGGAAGACGTTTTCAGTTCTAGAGGCTGGTCAAAGGTCCCAAAGTGCCGGAGAGACGTTTTCCCAGCGAATAGTAGGCAAGACGGCTAGACTAGCAATAGTTGCAGTAGGTAGCGTCGGGTTGACGCCAATGTTTTAAAACTCCGACTCCGACTCCGACTCCGACTCGGTATCGACTCAGCCGACTCGATTTCAATGACTCGGTCGTTGTAAAAAATACATTAAATATTTATTTTTTATAAAAACACATAATTTTAAAGATTTTCATTCATGTTTCCAAACACATAGCATTATAATATAGATAGAAGACAACATATGATCAAAGTAGGCTTATGAATATATCCATTATATCAAAATGGCACCCAGTGCACTGTCCAATACATACACGATGATGATATAGAGATCAAAACAAAAACACATAACCAAGGAGGCTATAAATGGCCTCTACAACAAAAGTCTATGACCAGTACTATTGGCTACTGCTAGAGTTTCCAACATCATCTGGCTCAGTGTTACTTGGGAGCAGGAGCGAAAGCGGGGAGCGAGAGCGAAAACGAGAGCAGGAGTGACATTTTCAGAAGCTCCCGGTTTGGGAGAGAATCCCGGAGGAGTTTGACAACCTATGTCACTAACATCAAGGTACATAGAGGCATTGGTGCTCTTAATTAAATACGAGTTCCATACCCTAATACATGACGAAATTCAATGGAAACCATTGCAATCCCCCAATCCTGAAATCTTGAAAAACTGATAAGTCTACTGGATTTTGAATGAAATCTAAAATTCTACTTTCTCCATATGAAATCCAATGAAGCCGGAACCACTCTTAAACATTCTGACTCATTTCATGGTAATGTTAAAAATTTAAGTAAAAGGATGAAAATGAATATTAAGGAGAATGTCACTTTTGCTTTTAGAATTTAACACTACCATGAAATTTGAATAGCGTATCAATACTAGGAGAGGGGAATGGACCCCAAAGACCAAAAAATCAATTAATAAAACCATTTGGAGTCCCCCATACTCAAAAAAAACATAAAAAATAAAAATAAAAATAAAAACTGTGTTTTTGGGGTTTACTGGCTGCAGGAAGTGACCCGACCGAGTTGATATGGACCTAGCCGACCGAACTGGTTCGACGGCCGAGTCGCAAATTTTTTTACCAACTCGAACCAACTCGGCTAAGTCAATTCTGAGTCGGTCGGCTTTTAAAACACTGGATAAATCTATACCCAAGATTAAAGCTCTTATTCTAAATTCTTGTGTATAACTTTGAACACTCATACCTTTTTCTTGTCTAAAGTTTTTCCAGTGAATCATTGCTTTTTGCATATAAGCTAATGGATAGAATTGTCTCCTTAATGTAGCTATGAAATCATTCCAAGAAGAAATTATCTTACCAATTTTCTTCAACTCCTCTTGGGCTTTAGCATCCCACCATATGAGAGCTGCACTTTCCAGATGAATGGAACCAAGTTGGATCTTAGTGGAATCATCATCAATTTTTTGAATCCTGCAATAGACTTCAAGATGACGAACCCAATTATCGAATTTATAAACATTTACTTCCCCATTGTACATAGGCAATTCAAATTTGATATAAAGCTTTAACAAAGGTGTTTTAACATGTCTTTTTGGAGAACTAGGAGGAGTAAGTGAAGGGGTTGAAGTGGAGGAGGATGAAGGTGAACATGGAGGTGAAGGAGGAGGAAAAGGAGGAGGTAGAGTTGGAGGCTTACTCCCATCTCCTCCATTGCCTTTTGATGGATTTGAGCTCTCTCCTTGCAACCTTGTATTCATTTCTTCAAACAAAAATTTCACCATTTTAGAAATTTCAAAGAAATCATTTTTGAAAACTCTTTCATCCTCAGACACCATCTCATGTCCTTCTTCATATGTCATGACTAGTGAAATTTGAGGTGTTTGTGACTTCCATGAACCAACTTGGGGTTTTCGTTCTTCAAGAACTCCTTCTCCTCTTTTCAAATTTAACCTTGTAAGCATCAAAAAACACTTGCAAACACAATAAAACCTTCAAAATAACTTGGCTCTAATACCAAACTGATCTGAATTTAAAAACTTGAAGGTTTATTTTAAAGTTGTAAGTAAATTTATGTTTTATGGGAAATGGATCAATTTGCAAAAGCACATAAATTTAAGTGTTTAAAACTTAGTTTGCAAAAAATAAATAGAGACAAATAAGCCATACACAGCAACAAAGAACAACAATTGATAACAAAGTTCACCCCTCTTGGGCTACGTCTCCGGGTCCAGCTTCCAATGTTGGGCTTCTTCAATTATGTGCTCAAATTTATAATTACATCAATTTTCAGTGCCGAAAATGCAAAAATAATGTTTCTAATGGATTCAGAATGCCTAACAACCTTGTTATGTGGAATTTTGCATCTACAGATAAACACAATTTCCCTAGATCGGTAGCTACACCTAGAACAACATATTTAAAGTGCTTAACCTTTTTCTATAGAATATAAGACAAGGGACCTACTTGTTATCTTTCGTTTTCCCTTCGTCTCCTTTGTTTGGCTCTCGTCACTCTTTCTTTAACTTAATCGTTCGACAAGTACCTGCAATCATAAATAGAAGACAAAAACCAATCAAAGCAAGAGATCTATCTACTATAAGCAAATGGAATCGAAAGCATTTACACATATAATCATCATACATGAAGACAAAAATATGGGAAAAGGTGTAAACAGCTTTATTAAGTAGAAGGAAGACTTACAACCATGAAATCTGATCCATTGTCACTCTTCCAGCTTGGGTTCCAACCAACATCACATCAAAATCACAACACTCATGCAACATAACAATACCTGCTTACAATCTCAATCCAAACACCAATAGTATCTCCTTACAAATTCTCAAATTCCATCCCCTGATCACTTAGATGAGTGCTCAATTTATAGGAAAATGGAAGATTTTTGGTCATAAATGAGGATATTGAATGGCTTTCCAAACATAGAGTTAGTTTCCATGGAGGAAGGGATGAATTTGAAAATAATAATGGCGAGTGATATGCTTTATGATGTGATGAGAAGGCTCCGAAGTGGATGGTGACCTGCATCGATCAATACATAATATCAGGATATTTTGATTTTTTCATGAATTGCTGAGGGAAGGCATACCCTTGCTCAAGTACATAGATAGTCGTCTACAAATAGAGACCCATGATGGGATGACCATCAATGTAAAGCCATTGTATGGATGATTTGGTACTTTCCTGAAATCACAACCCAGATGCATGAAACTAGATCTGAGATCTTCTATCTCGTTCAATCGTTCACTCGAGTACGAGTCTAACCATGTGAATATGTGATCTAGAGTCGAACATGGGAAGAGAGTATCTGATTACCAACCAATGATGTAAGTTGTTAACAGACACGAAAGAAATCATTGATAATGATAATGATCCTCAAGGTACTGCAGTACATTCTGCATGGTGTGAATGGATGTTTTGATGTCAAACACCATACAGAGTCTTTCGATCAAATTCCAATGATGTCAACCTATCACCGAAAGCGATAAACTTTCCATTGATGTATGTAAGCCTCAAGGTACTGGAAGGGTGTTTCTAAGTCAACTTCTTGGATAATGTGCTAATGTCGACAAGAAGTGATTCATCGCAGGAGGGCCTTGATGTATCCCACATCAACGACACGAAACAAGTGTAATGATTTTTGGAGACAGAATGTGACTGACGACACAAGGGTCTGGAATGGCGATCATGAAAATGAAGGTTTATGAATATTGCAAAGGATGAATTTAACTGAGTGACTTCTCTTGAACATGTCGGCGACACTAAAGGAATTGGCAGTATTGACCCAAAACAAAAGTAATGGATGGTATGATAGACAATAGGTGTGATAACCATCAAGCAGATAACCCAACCAAAATAGTCACAGAGATGAAGTGAAAGTGTCATGTTCAAGAGCGACCTGCTGCCATAAAGTGGTTTACCCCCTTTCCCATTTTCCCTAGTAATTGTTGATTAGTACCTCTTTATTTTTTATCAAGCTTGAAGAGGATAACATATGCTGCTTGTATAATTCCACCCTTCGATTGGATCCATCGCTATGTGATGTTTCAACGAGTCTAGAGAAGGTGAAACTCGACCTTGTCATGATGGACAAGTTTGTCGCTATTTGATGTTTTAACGAGTTTAACGACAATGATAACTCGGTCCTTTTCATGTTTAGAGAGTTTGAAAATGGACAAAAAGAAAACTCCACAAGTTCTTTTTCGTAGATTTGTCTCTCAAGTCCAAAAAAGCATAAAATAGTACGAGAGAGAACCTATTTACCATGTTCGATCAACGTATTCCTTTTTTGTAAATAATCTATCTCAGTCAGGAAAAGGTATAACTTATACTGAGTAGATGTCATTTCCAATCCATTAACGAGCTAAAAAGGACAAGCGCTCGGCAATCTTTTCATATTTCGAGAGTCGGAAAAGAGATTAAATAGGACTCTAACTTAGAGGAACAAGTGGTGTCTAGGATAACAACTGGTTCCGATGATGTTGGAACTTCTTAAAATATGTGATGGTCAAGATGCTAGCTAATAAGATCACTCATTGCAACTATTCCTCAAAAAGGGTAAAACAACCAAGTGAAAGTGTATGATCAACCAAGCAGATACTGACGATGGAAGGAGAAAAACCAAGGCTCATCTAACGGAAGAGGTTGATAGAATGGAAATCACGAGAGTTAAAATGGAGATGGGTTCATTTTTACACAAGCTTGAACCATAGAAACTATGTTTGGATTCAGTTTCATGTTTACACAAGCTTGAAATGAAAAACTATGCTTGGATTCAATTTCATTTTTATACAAGCTTGAAACGAAAAACTATGCTTGGATTCAGTTTCATTTTTACAGAAGCTTGAAACGAAAAAATATGCTTGGATTCAATTTCATTTTTACACAAGCTTGAAACAAAAAACTATGCTTGGATTTAGTTTACATGCCCCCAGCATTATGACTCGATTTTAGGTGCATACCCCCAAGCTTCATTGCATTCGCCTAAGTAGAATACTTGTGGCTGTCAGGTGGATGGAATGAAGGTTCATTTACAAGATCAGGTGAAAGACTCGACTGAGATTTTATGAGATCTAATCAAAGGCTCGACTTGGAACTTTTATTCAGGGGAACTTGTTTCATTTTTTAATGAGTTTGACACAAGACAAGGAACTCTGCTAAGATTCTTTTTTTCCTTTTTTTAACGAGCTTGACACAAGACAAGGAACTATGCTCATCTTCCTTGTTTCATTTTTTTAACGAGCTTGACACAAGACAAGGAACTATGCTCATATTCCTTGTTTTATTTTTTAACGAGCTTGACACAAGACAAGGGAATATTCTCATATTCCTTGTTTCATTTTTTAATGAGGTTGAAACAAGACCAAGAACTATCCTCATATTCCTTGTTTCATATTTTAACAAGCTTGACACAAGACAAGGAACTATGCTCATATTCCTTGTTTCATTTTTTAACGAGCTTGACATAAGACAAGGAACTATGCTTATATTCCTTGTTTCATTTTTTAATAAGGTTGACAAAAGACCAGGAACTATCCTCATATTCCTTGTTTCATTTTTTAATGAGCTTGAAACAAAACAAGGAACTATGATCATATTCCTTGTTTCATTTTTTAACAAGCTTAAAACAAGACAAGGAACTATGCCCATGGACCTGTTTCATTTTTTAATGAGGTTGACACATTAAAATAACTATCCTCATATTACTTGTTTCATTTTTTAACGAGCTTGACACAAGATAAGGAACTACGCTCAGACCATTTGTTTCATTTTTTAACGAGGTTGACACAAGACAAGGAGCTATCCTCATATTCCTTGTTCACGACACAAAAGGGGTCATGACCTCCAAGAGGTTCTCATCAAATGGGAGAACAATGCTCTGGAATCCATTTGAGAGATCTGGTTCCAATGTCCCCAGTACATAATGCACAACATCACGAAATTGATCATTAGTTGATGTAGGCATGGAACGGATTGCCACATAATTGACCCGTGGCGGGGAAGATATCATTGGGACAAAAGGACCATTTAGGGTAGATGGTTGACTAGAAGCCATATTTGGACCAGGGAAATGAAATTTGGTCAACGGTGACAATTCTATCTTCATGCAAGAAACACATCACTCGAAAGAGTGTTGAAACAATAGCTCCCATGTCATAAACACAGTCAAGCCCAAGAAATAAATTGTAATCTAAAGGGCCTGGGACTACCATCACATTGAGATAAACAATTTTTCCTCCCAAAGTAATAAGCAACTGAGGAAGGATCCTTAATGGTTTATCGGTTCCTCTGTTAAAAGCCAATAGATTCTGGGTAACAGGCACAAGTGGCGGTGAACTGAGCGCTTGCCGAGCAGTAGACGAAAGGATACTCACAGATGCACCTTCATCAATAATAGTACCAGGTACAATCATATCACAAACTTGTACTATGATCTGGAAAGGCACATAAGAAGGAAGATGACATCCTGCCAGAAGATTCCAATCAAAGGAAGTGACTAGAATACTTGGAGGGGGTACCATAAGAATAGGGGAATTATCCCCTTGAGTTATGAGAACTAGAGGATTTTCCTCCTGTCTTGATGGAACAAGAGGGTTGCCTCCAAGTTCATTGGAATTTGAAGAAACAAAAAGAACTTGAGTGGTATCATACTCACTCTCTACAAAAAAGGTACGATTAACTGAAGGTGAAATCAGGTCAACTGTTTCCTCGACCTGTGACTGGTTAGATGTAGACTCGTGGGATTCACATTCAGAGAGAGTGGGTTCGACCAACGGTTGATTTGGGTCAGTCACTTTATCAACTAGTGAAGGATTAAGGGAGAGTCTCTTGTAACCAGATGGAAGTTGTTGCGGAGAAGCAAGACGATTATTCAACGCTTTTTGGGCTTCATCCAAATAGGGACAGAGGTGAATGGGGTGATTCCCTTCACATAACCCACAAGGAAACTTAACTTTACCCTTCTTTCCATAAACTTTACTACCAACAATGTAAACTTTGAAACAGGAACTATAAACTCAAAACAGGAACTCTAGCCAAAAAATGCCAAAAAAACATCAAAAACAGTGCTAAAAAGGAAAAGTGTGTATACTGGAACAATGGTTTTTCTTTTTAAAGACAATTTTGAACATGTTTTAAGAATGGCAGTGAAAACAAAATTTTCATGCAAAATACAGCTTGAAAATGAAAAAGTGATTATACTGGAACGATGATTTTTTTTTAGGGTCAATCTTCAAAATTAAAAAAAAAAATGCTAGTAAAATGATCCAACAACATAAAAATGACTCATAATTTCTCATTTAACACCATATGGAAATCAAAAATTTTATTTCAAGATACGATGCATACATCAGTTAGATAAACTGACTTAAACAATTATTCAAAATCACTCATATTTTCTTGCACACCATCAAAATTCACATCTTCAGATGAGTGACTAGATGCTGACGAAGATGTTCCATATTCTTTTCTTTCATCAACTAGTGCCCCATCTGAGTCCACATGCATGCCCATCATTTCAGGTTTCAAAATTCTTCTAGATCTACGACTGGTTTCGGCAGACTCCCATCTCAACATTGTTCCTTCTAGTAACAACCTTTTCAGAATCTCTATCGTCTTGAAGCGAAGAGTTCCTCTCTTTGTTAAATTGAAGTAATAAACAAGTATGTTAACATCATCCAATTTCAGTATGTCTGTGCGGCGACGATTTATATTCGTACCCTTTCTTTTTCTCTTTCTGCCATTTTTTTTGTCAACTACTATCTCTGGCTTATACACACCATTGAATGGGTGTGTATTTGTGGCATACCAATGTACTTCAACACTTGCAACATCCTCATTTTCTGTAAAGACTTTTATAACTTTAGCAACCCAAATCGGATAGCCATTGGGATCTCCATCTGCTAGCACTGCAATCATGCAACCCTCCTTAATATCCTGTACTGAACCCCTGTAAAGGTCTTCCATGGCTTCACATTGTGCACGAGATCTTCTGGAAGCAATAGACATCTCTCTTTCCTCTGCCTGTGAAAAATTAATAATACCTTGAGATTGTTGTTGTTCAACAATGTTTATTTCCTCATGTGCATTCAACACATTTTATGGCCAAATAAATGGATTTTTCAAAGGTATATCTTCATTTGTTATTGTTGAAATGATATCACTTTGATTATTGAAATATGACTCCCACCAAACTGAATCAGCGATGTCAAAGTACTCATGTATATCTAATACATTTTTTAATTTCTTCTAGGCAATCAGAATAATTTATATCTCTATTTTGTCTGCGTGCATTATGAACTTCACCAACTGATTGTAATAACAATATTTTTGATGCAAATATTGGATGATTTGGAATGAAATTCAAAAATTGCAAACTTGATGACGGTGTCCATTCTACAGTAGTTGAATACTTCTTGCCCCATATTAGTGTTTTCCCATCAATTTTTTTGATATGAAATTGATGTTGGAAGCTAATGTCATTAAGTTGTTCAATGCATTTCCCCTCACCATACGATCCCATAATAAACCTCCGCATGTCAACAGTTTCTTCCAACACATCAAAAGTAGGCTCTAGCATGTATGATTTCTTAATACATTCAATTAATGATGGCAAACTCCCAACTTCCTTCCTCCTCAATGTGACTGAAAAACAACTGAACATCTGATCAATATGGTCATGAGTGTGTCCAACAAGAAGGAAACCAACCTTTATCTTCTGAAAAATTCTCAATTCAACAAGCATGTTTAGATATCCAAAAACAACCTGATTTTTGTTTTCACGGCAAGTATTGTCCAATTGTAGATACAAAACTTCAGGAAGATTACCAGACCAATGAGAAAGCACATCATGAATTATGACTATGGTCAGATTTGCATCATTATGAATATTTGGAGCTGTGAAGTACACCTTTGGCAACATTTTCCCATTGAAGACTATCCAACCGACCAAGTGATACTGAATAAAAAATTTCTCCTGTAAATTTTTGGGTGTGCGAAAAAAATGTGGTAAAAGTGTTTTCTTCTGGTCCATACCATCAATTATCAAACCCAAATATTTATTCGGATTATCATAACAGTTCTTTCGATGCTTGTACAGCTTTTTCCTTTCATTTGTTTGTTATTCGCGATGCTCCTGAAGTTCTTTGACAATTGAATCTACACAACATAAAAGAAAGCCATTAAGAAATATGTTTTCATATTTGATAAATATACAATTTTAAAAATTAAAGTTATGAATGCTTACCTCTTTCTGACCCTTCACATTTGTCCCTTTTTTATTTAAGAGAAGCACATGTACTGCAGATCCCCATCCTTGTCTTCTTAGGAATATGGACATTGTTGAATTATTTCTTCCATACCTTCACAAAATATTGATATGTAATAAACTAGCCATGTCCCTCAACACATTCTGCATATTCTTTGTATAAGTTGTAAATTTCTCGTCTTGAAAAATTATTTGGAATATGTATTGTCTCTCTATTTGGCATACACTCTCCATGTTTTAAAACGAAATCTTTCATCCATGACATTGCAGTATTTGATAATGGCCCAAATTGTCTTTTATGATGTACTTCAAACTAAAATGTGGGATCCTTTTTCAAATTTTCTTGAATTCTCGAGAGATAAAAATTCTCAATCGAATGAAACATTTTGAAAGATTTTCTATAGATGAATACAGTCCTAATATAATAATCATAACCTGGCAGTGTAGATTGCATGCACCTAACAAAATATGAATTTTGCATGCTTTTATTCATTGAAAAATATCTCTTCCTACTCTCTAATGCAAATTTGAAATCCATATGTTTCAAGCAATCGTTTTTGCAACATTCACTTGAAATGAGTGCACTGATAGAACTTCTTCTCGTCAGATATTCTGCTCTACCCCTTGTATAACTAGAATATCTTACATTGATACGAAAAGGTCTGCTCCTACTCGATACAATATTTCTTGGCAACATCTCCATCATTGGATCATCATTTGTATAAGGATTTTCATCATCATTAAGAGGAATGTTATCCACACTATGATCAGCTGTGCTTTTCAAATACCGACTTGGAGGATATTCTTCATCTTCCCCTTCTTCAGTGCTACTTTCATAGTCCTTAGAATTCGGACTCAATGGAAAATTTGACTCGATGTTTATTGGATATTCTTCCTCATGTGCATTTTCAGTGTTGCTCTCATAGTCCATAGAATTAGGACTAAGTGCATCATCCTATCCTTCATCGCTGCTACCTTTATACTCATTAGAATTAGGACTAAGTGCATCATCCCGTCCTTCATCACTGCTGCTCTCATAGTCCTTAAAATTAGGATTAAGAGGACATTGTGACACACCATTCTTTTGAAATTCATCATCACGCTCTTCATCATTGTTGCTCTCATAGTCCTTAGAATTAGGACTAAGTGGACACCGTGACACTCCATTCTTTGAAATTCATCATCCCGCTCTTCATCACTGCTGCTGTCATAGTCCTTAGAATTAGGTCTAACAGGACACCGTGACACTCCATACTTTTGAAATTCATCATCCCACTCTTCATCAAAGCTGCTGTCATAGTCCTTAGAATTAGGACTAACTGGACACTGTGACACTCCCTACTTTTGAAATTCATCATCACGCTCCTCATCATGCTCTTCATCACTGCTACTCTCATAGTCCTTAGAATTAGAAATAAGTGGACACTTTGACACTCCATTCTTTTCAAATTCATTATCACGTTCTTCATCATTGTTGCTCTCATAGTCCTTAGAATTACGACTAAGTGGACACCATAACAATCCATTCTTTTGAAATTCGTCATCATGCTCTTCAACACTATTGCTCTCATAGTCCTTAGAAGTAGGACTAAGGGGACACCGTGACACTCCATTCTTTTGAACTTCACCATCATGATCTTCATCATTGTTGCTCTCATAGTCCTTAAAATTAGGAATAAGTGGACACCGTGACACTCCATTCTTTTGAAATTTGTCATCAAGCTCATCATCACTGTTGCTTTCATAGTCCTTTGAATTCGGACTAAGTGGAATCTATGACTCTTTATTTATTTGAAATTCTCCATCCCCTCTTTCATCAGTGTTTCTCTCATAGTCCTGAGGATCAGGACTAAGTGGAAGAATTGACTTTCTATTCATAGTGGAAGAATTCCCGCTATATTCATCCATATGAATAGAGTTGTTATGCGATGAAGATGTTGATGTCTTTCAAATAGAAGATGTTGAATGATACAAATGAAGAGTCTCCTAAAGATATTATATAGCTTAGAGAATGAAATTTTCTCTCCAAAATTTTTCCCCCAAAAATTTCCCGAAAATATTTCCCTCCTAAAAGTTTGTGAGATTTATTTCTCTTCATTATTTTATTCTACAATTTAATGAAAATGTAAATTAAATTTTTTCATGAAATAAATCATTAAAGTTAAAATTGTAAACTACAATTTCTACCTAAATTATGTTAATAGTCAAAGTATATAATATTTACTAAACAATTGAATTTTTTTTTAATTTTTATATTACATTCTGAGACAAATTAATCCCACATTCACCTCGCTGTAAAACAGTTCCATAATATTCGCTTTATCATATTTTCTTTCAATGCCATAAAAAAATTAACATGTTAAAATTTTTTAAAACTAATTAATCTTGCATTCACTGTACGGTAAAACATCTTCGTAATTTCACCTATATACTAAATTCCATTATTACTTTTACTCACATTACATCAATGTTTTTTGAGGTTCGTTGAAAGACTTGGAGCGAATTTGTAGAGCAGCTACATTGCTATCAACAACATATTCAACGAAGAATTCTCGCAATTGAAAGGTCAGTTAAATTCTTTTCCTTGAAAATTCTAAGTAGATTTCTTTTTTCAAGTTTAATACTTTTTGTCAGCCAAATTAACCAATATTTCCAGCGGTGCCCCACCCCGCGCCACCCCGGCGGCCCTCCCGCCTGCCCGAGGTGGCCGGCCGAATCCGAGGGGGCGGAGAAC